>OU015494.1:116705565-116743065 GCA_907164885.2 Dolomedes plantarius
AATAAACTAAAACACCATATCTCATAATCCTCTTTTACTTTACTTAACAAAGAACGAGGCTGTGAAGTAACTTTTGTTTGATGGACGCATATAAAGAATTGCACGAGTTTTACACTTTTTCAGATTAAAAAGTAAACTCTCCTCTCAACTAAAATACGCAACTCCTGGTAAACTTGATAAATATTCTAGACAGTGAAAACTCTTGCGAGCTGCAAGACAAAATTAATATGTATAATGCAAACAAAACGCATGTTTTCTTTTACGTAAATGTTTTTAATGAGTCTTGCGTGTGCTTATATGAGTAATTTAGAAACACACTTAACTTAATTGCTATACTTTTTTATAACTTTTATAATTAATGAGTTTATAAAATGGAAAGCAGTACTTCGAGTTCAAAGGAGTCTCAATATATATATATATATATATATATATATATATATATATATATATATATATATATATATATATATATATATATATATATATATATATATATATATATATATATATATATATATATATTTATTTATTTATTTATTTATTTATTTATTTTAATATGAAAGGGAAACCATGAATTGCCGGAAATAATTTGCTAAGTTGTAAAAAGAAGTGCTAAAACTTAAACGAAAATATACGCCAGTTTCAACCAATTGCCAAAATCACCCTCCGCTTTCTTCGATGTAAGCTTACATGCTGGTAAATTGGAGGAGAAAGGTTGAAACTACTTTATGACCAATACGCTGTATGAATGAAAATGTCCAAACCGCTAGCCATCCAATTAAGCAACGAGTGTCTCTCAGAATATAAATAATGTTAGAGAGTTACTTAAAATATTCCCCTTCGCCAGCTCTAGTTTCAAACATCCTCCTGTCATTAACTGCCAGCATTATTGAAATTAAAGTAAATTCTCGACATTTTTCTAATAAAATGAGAGTCATCAAGGTTAACATGACACTACTTTACATGCAACTTAACAATTAAATAATCGAATTTAAATGAAACAGAAAATTAATCTTAGCAGCTTAAAGCAATAAAATAAGCGAGCAAAGGATCGATTTGCAACATAAAATTAAGATTTAATGATATGGGTAAGCGTAACAGCTATGTAAATATTAAATGAAAATACAATAGCCCCAACAATTATTTTCCGCGTAATGCTGAAATCCGGTGTTTTGCTTAAAAGGGCTAGGATAAAGTGCTTCCAATAACTATTAGTAAGACTCGAATGTACTTTAAAGTTCAAAAAGAGAAAAAAAAAACAAAGAAAAATGGGGAATTTGTCTCAAGAGCACCACTAAATGGATTTTTCTTAAAATTAAAATCTCATTTTTTAGTTAGAACTCACATAATGCAACTACCTGAATCCAAAAGGGCAATAAACACAACAAACTTTAATGATGAAAGTTTTTGCAACATGTAAAACCACAAAATGCAGTGAAATTAACGATAATGATTAAAATAAACTGTGTAAAAGCTATAGAATTTCCTTTTCGATTGGGGGAAAAATCAGAAAAGACGTTTAAAATTTTCTCCCATAAAATGAAATATATATACAGTAGATTTCCCTTTTAAGATTAGACTAGCTGAAAACCCACACTTCGCTACGGAGTACATTCAAATTAAATGCAATGGTCAATGTATGCAATTAATGTCAAAAAAATAAATATATATATATATATATATTAATAATAAATACGACGATCAATGTATACTATTGATGTTAAAAAAAAACAAGAAAATATATTTATAAAAAAATCGTAAGGGATATTTTTATAGACAAAATAATATAGAAGAAAATATTCAAATTAAATGTAATAGGACAAACTAAAGAATATAGTACAGTTTGAGGAACATATCTTTCATTGTATTTTAATATTTTTTTGGATAATGTCCAATCGTCTGCCGCATTAGCAAGAAAAAAAATTTTTTTTGTCTATTTAGTTGTTATGCACGTGACGATAAATTTATTTAAAGTACCAGAAAATGAAATCACGTGATCAGCATTTAATAAATTAAATTCTAAAAATTAATCTTTAAAAATTCACCAAAAATCAGAAAATGGAGGTAAAGATTCGAAAAAGATTTCATTTTAAAGGAATTTTTTTATGATCTTTCTTGTGGTGTAAATTTTATATACCTCAAATTATTATTTTAAATACAAAATTAAAAAAAGTTACTAAAACAGCTTAAAAATTTAATTAGAAAAAATCGAAGAAGAATTTTTCAAAAATCTTTCTTAGTGCACCCCTACACCATAAGAAGAATCGCCATGCAAAATTTCAGCCCTTTAGGTCCAGCGGTTTGGTCTGTGCGTTGTATGTCAGTCAGTCAGTCAGTGAGTCTGTCAGTTACGGAACTGTTTTATATATATCGATAATACATAAGTAATTATATTTTCATCATCTTATATGCACGTGAATTATGCATTCTTATGTATATGCATTCCACGTGTTATTTTTCAACCGTTCTGTGATAATATTATTATGATCAGTATATGGGAGACACTGTCTTGTTGCAGAGAAACAAATGCCTATCGAAGATTCTAAAATAACTTGAATATGTGGTAGATTGATTTGACAAGCAGGATTTTGGGAGTAATTGTGTGGTAGACACAGTAACTTTAATGTAAAGGTTACTGAATTTAACGGGTCTGTGGAATAGTACAGTTTCACTCTTGAAACTCTCTACTAATAATTATAAAATGTTGATTGAAGAGTCTATAGTTCATGAAGCACTATTAATTTATTAAAAATACTTTTTAACTTTCGTGTATATAGTTTAATTTAACTACATAATCTCTCCACCTCTCGTACATTTTTATCCATCCCCAAAAAGTAAAACTTGCAGAGTAATTCCTTGCCTAACCAGAAATGTCCTACAACGTCAGCATTGGCAATGCTAGTATAAGCACAGTAATTTTACTTACATACACAAATACTTATTTACAGGAATAAGTAAACATTTATTCAAAAATCCCTACGGATGCCATTACTTGCTGAAAACGCTTTAAAACAGTCAAAAACGGGACCCTACCACTCTTAAATATACACTAATTTGGACTCAAATACACTAGTTCATACAATAAATGATTCTAAATTACTGTAACTTTTTACAGTAAAACGAATCACCGCAATTCAATTCACTGAAACAAGACATGAATTTTAAAAGGCATTTCCAAACAGTAATTACAGTTCAAAATATTAGCGACCACCATAATGGAGAATAAACAATACATTTAGAATTGTTAAATTTAACAGAAGCTCTTGAATTCGTAAATTTGTTTCCCATTAAAGGGAACTTAGTGTACATACTTTTATTTACTGAGATAATTATGGACCGCAGATTTAAAAGATGTAAATTTGGACATACCAATTTTAAACGAATATATGTAACATTATAGTCTTACATATTCCAGAAGCTGACACATTAGAATAAATTTCGTGTACTTTTATTTTATTAAGTTACAGAATATTTAAATGCTATAATAATATCATAACTTCTTAAGTTCAGTCAATATCTGTTAGGAACTGTTCGCAATAAATCGTAGATTGTGACTCAGCAAATATTACTTATCAAAATACAAGTTTTATGATATCGAATAGATTTTCTTTTCAAGTGTATTACAGTATAAATTGTATGAATTATGATTTCTTTTAAAGCCTGCAGGAGGCGATCATAGATAACTCCAGGTAGGAAATTTTCGTAATCTTTACTTTATAACCTCGATTATATCTTACATTGGCACAAGATAAATTATTCTAATAAAGTTCAACAAATTAATTTAGAAATACTATGCTGTTTGCACATTTAAGTAATCACCCAACATAATTCATTAGATTTTTTTTCTTGTGTGTTATTTTATAGTATTAACTTAACATCGTATACACGATACTGAGACTTTTTTTTAAAATTTGATCGCTATAATCCTGGTACTTAATGCTTGTTTGAATGTAGATAGTAATAATATTAGTCCATCACTCACTCAACAGGAAAAAACTCTTTAGTTATAAATAAAAAAAAACTAATAAACTGAATAAATGTTCTGTTAAACTACTCAAATGAAAACCGCATTTGAGGAGGAAAAACTTTCAAGTTCGTTTCCAAATTTATTTGATCATTATGTCCAGGTAAATGCGTAGTGAATGCTTATAAAGATTGGTTTAATTATCATTCACTGCCTTGTGCAGATTGCCCAATGAGAATCAGCCTTTATAACAGAGTTATTAATTCTTCAAAAGAATATTCTTTTCAGTGAATTGAAAATGAAGCCATATTTCTCATGAGGTGAAATTTCACGAATAAGTCTAACAAGCAACACTTTTGTTAGGATGATCGAATGACAGATTAAATTATTCTCATATTATAATAATTTACGTAGAATGATTTTTCTCACAATAATCAAAGATTTGGAAAATTATTTTCGGGGCAAGAATTTCGGCCAATAATGTATGAGGAATAATGTATTTTATGAAGGAATAATGTATTTTATGAAGTAAAAAAATAAAGGAATAATGTATTTTATGAAGTAAAAAAATAAAGGAATAATGTATTTTATGAAGTAAAAAAGAAAAATTCTGATGACGCACTAAAATTTTCTAAATTTTAATCCAAATTGGAAAGTGCAATCAAAGAAAGAGGATAGGATATTTCCATTATTTAAACATGCAATAATTTTTCCTACTAGAGTTTTAAGGAAAGCGGAGAAATCAAGAAATGACATAAATGAGTTTATGCAATATCATTCTATAATTTGTTTTCAAGTTGTGAATCTTAGAACGCCATAAAGTAAGCGGTTTTAATGATTATTTACACATTAAAACAGGTGAAGGGAATTTTCCAACTCCCTGGAATTTAGTATTTTACACTGTTTATTAAGTGTGCACATTATTACATTGTTCATTAAGTTCGGCACAAAGCAATTTCGAAGCACGTATATAGTCACATATGTTAGAAGAATATATATTCATTAATATAACTTATAAGCATATACATAAAATTATTTATGAATTCTTTATTCTGTATTTAGGATAAGAAATTAAAGTCTCATGGGAAAACTTATCCCAACATTTTTGGTTTTGATTACTCACTATAATGAGTATGAACAATACTACAATAAAATAACCTTGCAAGTTCTCTTACAGTCAAATTTCTCGGCAAAACAAATATTATTACGGTGCTTCCGATTAATATCATGATAAAGAGAGATTATTAAAAGACTTCAACAGTGCTGCAGTGTAAAATATGCAAACCAAGAAATTAATACAGCGCAAAGGAAAGTGTTCAATCCACGGAATTAATCGTCCCGTCCACCATCATTTTCATTAGCACTCTCCTTTCCCTTGCATATCACCCAGTTATCAAAGTGCGCACCAATATTGCGATTGACTAATCAATGAATCGTCGGATTCTAATATTTACGGTGCTTATACGATGTAAATGGTGATAAACGGTGTCCGACCAATTACTGATGAGAGGAAGCAGTAACCGAGCAAACATCGCTGGCAAGCATTCGTAATTTCGGCTGCGAGATTCGATCGACCTAAACTAAATTCCTGGAAATTAACTGGATGGGAAACGGGATTGACAGTGCCAATATATAATGATAGATCGGATGAAACAAATTCCCCTCCCTGCAAACTACGGTGAGCGTTCAAGATAAATACATTCTTTAACAAAGGAGGAACATAAAATACAACAAAATTCTAGGCTTGTCTTTCAGAAAAAGTTCGTAGATTTTTAGTGATAAAGGAGATTAAAGCTTTATTACTCGGTTATTCTACGCGAATGGACATTCAAAGTCGATATCCTTTCAAACAGAAATTTGAAGATTCTGCACGTCCAACTGTTAGATAAGTAAAAATTTACTTCTTCAAACAATTTTAAATAAATATCGTAAAAATAAATAAAATATAAAATAGTAACAGTACAGGGAAATTCAAACTAAATCTAAAGGGGCAATTTGTATTAATAATTATATACGTTCATGAACACACGTACGATATTCCGGAACAAAACTAATCCCGTTGAGGTTAAATGTCCTATATAACTTTCATACTTTTGAACTTCTGAATTCACAAATATACAGACAAAAATCTAGGATGAAATAATTTTTCCAGTTTCTTTCAAATTTTAGTCATTGAAAGATCTTGTTTCAAAATATCACAAATTATACTAGTAATAATTTCTAATGTACTTCGGTGTTAGTAACAATGACTACGGCTTCCAGTTTACACTTAGGTTATTGATCCCTGTGTCCTCCACGGGCAGAAATAAAAGGTGAATAATAAAAACTACTATTTATAAAATATTCGATCAAGCAGTTATAAAAGTATTTAACGAGAAAGCAATATTTCAGTTTATAATTTAAGTCATACATATTTGTAAGCTTGTGGTTCGTGATCATCGAAAAAAGCAATCTAATAAGCAAATTCATAACCGTGTTTAAGAGCCTAACATCCCTATGTTTAGAGATTTTCAAATTCTTCTCATTGCCTAACATGCTATTTTAGTAACAACTCAATTACTAAATACAAAGAAATTTAACATCCATAAATATTATTGATCCATTAATACAGAGATATCTTAAAAAATGATACGACATTTAAAATTATATTAATAATCTTTGCAAGTAAATTTGACTTTTCCTTTTCTCTAAATGACAATCTGGGATTCGTCACCATACCTTTCAGTGACTGTCTGGCAAGAAAGGACAACAAATTTATGAGCTGCAAAACTAGAGTGACATGGAAATCAAATATATCGTCGTGAATGACAGTCGAACATGAAATAAGGATGTTGCGTTTTATCGATTTATAGAATAGGAGATTGGACCAAAAGATAAGAAAATTAAAGAACATAGGCATGTTATACCAGACTTATATTTTCAAATTAATTTCTCTGTTCGGTTTATATTGTCTGTGGAATTAATAAAAAGCTGGACTTAATCTCAAATGTTAATGTATATATTTAGAAAAAAAAAGTAACTAAATTCTGTTTTGTATGTACAGATTTATCTCTCAGTTTTAAATGATTGTTTTATATGCAACAAACAAAATGTGGAAAAAATGCTCTTTTCTCGTATGTATATGTATATAAAGTCAATTTCCTCCACCCCATGCCCTTGAATCCCTGAGAATATAATCAACGCAAAACAAGTGATTGACCCATTTCTTTAGAAAACTCTTTCCTCGCCATTATAAAAGGCTTAAATCCTCCTCATTTACATAATGGGGACATTGGGTCATAAAACATTTTTTGCAACTTTTGCTCGTCAAGCGGCAATTGGAAGAAACGAATAGCTGGGTTAATTACTACCTCTTCCTAATCCTAGCATTAGGACAAGAGAAAGCAAGATAAGGAATGAAAGAAAGGCACTGATAGCTCCGTGCAACTGTAAATTAACCTGCAAAAGCCCCCCTATCTTTTTTTAATTGGAACCGTTAATTACAGTACATTGATAGGGCCCACTGACTTTAATTAAAAAGCTCGTAAGAGCGATTTTACACTACAGTAGAGTTTTATGGGTGAAGAGGGGTGACATCTACCCCGGAATTAAGCGGCTCATTCCGGAAATTAGAATTTTAGAACGTTTGGGAGTTCTACATTTGCAGAATTTAGCGACTCGAGCACAGAATACATCAAGTTGTTTTTCGGCTCGCTTTTATCGGGAGGCAATCAGATGTTGAAATTACTGAGAACAGGTTAATTCGCTTCATTTATTTACCTAAAGCGACGGTGTTCAGGAAAATTTGTTTCACTGCGGCGATGAAAACCCTTTTTCACACTCCTCGGGCACGATGTAGAGATTTCGCTTTGTAGACGGCGAAGCCAATAGAAGTAAAAGAGTAATTTCACCAGAATTAGAAACTCGCGTTGGATATTTCTGTGTTTGCTGTGCAAAGGGTGTTAAGTCCAAAATGATCTAAAATGTGTTATCCAACCAGGCATGATTAAAAAATCAAGGCCTACTGCAGGGTACAGAAAGCTATGTCCAATTCCCTTCCTAAATATTTTTATTCATCATGGAAAATTTGCGATATGTGAAACAAAACACAAACAAGTTAGTATAAAAGGGGTTATGTCCTAATCAAGGACTAACACTCTTTGCTCAACAAAAATAAAATTAGATAAATCTACTTGAAAAAAAACTAACTTTACAAAAACCGCTTTTCTCAAAACTACGATTTTGGACACTCTTTACACAGCAAACACAAATTTAATAAGTGGCTACAAACTAAGGAATCAAATTAGTTTATTTCTCATATAAATAACATTAATAATTTAGAAGAAAAAGAGAACTCACGAAAACATTCATTGTTGAGATCTAAGGAAGTTAGAATATAAAGCTAAGAAGTTATAGTATAATTAGCATTACTGTATTAAACCATTTATTTTGATACTAAAAAGGGGAGGGGGACCAATGAAGTGTACTTTACAAGGCAATATAAAACAAAATAGATTCCAAAGTATATTTCGAAAAAATTAATCAAGAATGAAGTTCGTAATATAAAATCCTTCAAACTTACTTATCATTTAAAATATATTTAAAATAGTAATCGAATAAAAATATAATGTCCATTTAAAACATATTGCAAATGAAAATTCATAGGTTTTGTACCCGAAGGCCATTACTTCAAAGGAAAAAAAAATATCATTTATTTTATTCTAGAAAATGAAAATATGTATTTGAAGGAAGGGGCAGAAATAAATAATGTGCTACAAATGCACATACAGAGAGAAAATATGTAGAGATACGGAATGCATCGATAACAATTTTTCACAGTATTTCGATTTAGAATTTATGTTATGCGCGTGTTTGACCAGCCATTATTTACTTTCACGACAGATTTTAGAGATTGCAGAGAGCCACATAGACCCCAATATTTCTGTCACAGAATTACATAGAAATATTTATTTAATAATTTTTCTGGTAGAAAACGCTTGAATACCGTACAAAATCGTACTATGTGTATTCAGCGATAAATGAATAAATATCACACTTTGCAATTTTAATTTTTAATACCGGGGACTACTATAAATTTGGGGCAGAAACTAGGAATCCTGAATATTTCCCCAGTGATTAAATACTATCATAAATAGTAAAGTAACGATGAATTTCAAAATCATATCGCAGCAAAAAATACTTGAATACCACAATAATTAGATGACGTTATACAGACACTAATGGGAAATGTTATGTTTAAAGGAGAGGCGAATTTGGAGAAACTAATAACACAAAAAAATTCAGAATCAAAACCAAAAAATCAGAACATTTAAAGAAGAACTGAACGTAAATAATAAAGTGCGTATAATTTTTGCAGGCAGTTAAAAAGTCCAAAATAATTTCACCATTTCAAGTGAAATGCATAAAATTTCACTGAAAAGTACATAAACTAATTAAACGAAAAAAAATCAGCACTAATACGGGAAGAAGTAAATTTCTAAAAGAGGGAAACAAAAGAAACACGCAACCGTCAAGAATGTTGACTTTTGTTGGAGTTTTATATCGTTTAAAGAGGTTTTTGTAAGAGATGCAACATTTTTCTTTAACCATTTCATGAATAATTGAAATTTAATTTAATTTTTTTATATTTTTATCAAACATTAAAATGTGACTACTCATTTCTTTCCTAAACACCTCGTCCCCCCCTAAAAGATAGGTCCTTCAAAAGTAACGTGAAATTAAAAAAAAGGATTAATTCGATGCTAGAATTTAAGAAAGTGCAAAATTTTAAAATCTCAAATAATTTCCAATACAAACCGCTAACATTTTTTTTTATGAAACATAAAATATAAATGTGCTTTTTAAACTACAAAAAAGGCAGCGACATTTGCAATATTAATTTTTTATGAAAATGAAAATTTAGCTTCTTACCCAGGAAACACACTGAAAATATATAGGTAACTTGGGAAGCAGAATTGTCTTAAAAGCTCTAAATTATTTTAATTTCACTATTTCATTTTTTTCCCTAAAATAACAATCTTTTTCTATCAATATCACATTCCATTAAAAAAAAATATCACGCTAAAAATTTTAGAAACATGAAAGGTTAAGAGACAATAGTCGGTTGTAGAGATAGTATGATATATAATTCTATGGCATAAATAACTCAAAAAAATCTCGAGTAGTATCTCACTAGAAAAATCAAAGTGAGATCGAAAGTAGTGTCTCCCATCATTAATTTCACAAAAACCACATCATTATCTCATCACAGGATAACGCGAACTAGAAAAACTGAAAAGACCTCGTTCTCTACCATAAATAGAACTAATAAAACCAAATGGATGAAGATAGAAATTTAATACACGAGTCCTAAAAGAAATCATGGGAGCCAAATCCATAATATTCATAAACAGAACAGAACAGAACCAACTAAAAATATGGCAGAGTTGAAAGAAAAATAACAATAGAAAAATTGTGGGAGTAATGAAAGTAACCGAATACGTGCGATAAAAAATTACCGATTATTTTTAACAAAGTAAAGAAACAGGATTCTAGCATCATTACGTGACGAAAAATATCATACTTAAAAAGTATAAAACTCCTTTTAAAAAAAGAGATAGTTGGATGTTTAAAGAATTCCAAGCGTAATAACTTTAACATGACAAACTGAATCGGTATGATACATGTCAAAAGATAACTATTCTATTCAATATGGCAAAGAAAATTTGGATTCTATATCCCTGTGGAATCCAAGACATAAATTGTAAGAAATGGGCAACAAGCGTTTCAATTTTAGGCTCTAAATATTTGGCAATTAAAACTCTATAAAGTGACACTTCTTTTGGAAGATTCGATTCATGCGGAACTACAATAGCTCGTAGGCAGAGTGTCAAGGATGGGGAAATCTCAACGGAGGCGGAGTGCGGTTAGCAATAGGAGGGTTTATAATGAAGTAATGAAGTTAAATGAATATCGATCAATTCATCGAAAATTTTATAGAACTGGTCCACAAAACTTTCACCATCCTGCCGCATTAAATAGCTTCTTCGTGATTGGAAGTATAAAGTACATTTCCCTGTTCCCCCTTTAGAATGTTTTCAGATTTTTTTTGCTTTGTATAAAGAGTAATTTATTTTAAGTTTAATTACAATAAAATTTTTATCTAACAGTTACCGTTATTCAAGGATACTACTTAGAACTTACCAGAGTTCGTCTTTTTTAAGTATACAATAATCTAATTTAAATTTAATATTCTTATTTCTAACTGCATAGTATAGATAGGCCCATAAAAGTTCATTCGGGGGGGGGGGGGAATCTAAGAGCTTTGAAATGACGGCGATAAAGCTACTACGGAAAACAACATTTTAGCCTCAGACAACATCCCTGGTTCGATGCTCGTCGATGCAAATCCACCGCCGTGTTCACTAATGGTGGCTGGGGCACGTAAAATAGGGCGTGGCTACAATGTCCTCCAAGTTCTCAAATTTACCTCTGGAGGTGAGGAGTCAAGTGTTTCGGTCTCGTCACTTCACTCGGTTCAAAAATTCCGGGACCGATGTTCGAGGTTAAGTCAGACTTCAGCCCTAGTGGTACATCGTCTTAAAAGTGAAGCTGCTTACTACCCTTCGCCAAGGACCTTGCATTTAAGGACCTAGGTCCTTTGGACTTGGTGTAGGCTTTCCTACACCAAGGAGATTGGAAGCAACAACAACAACAACAACAGCCTTAGACACAGTGTGTAATAATAGCAATTACTATTTTTCTTCTACTCTTGTCAGCCTATAACATTTGGACATGTTCTCTGCCCTTAGTTTTAGCAATGTCATCGAAAAATACTGGAAAGATCGGGAACTAATGGCGTAAGAGCTAATGTCTGTGGCATTTGTAAACAACAATAGTTTTCTTCTACTATTTATGCAAATTTTTATTTCATTAATTACCAGTGAAAGATATACATTAATGCAAAACCTCTTAAAACACAATGTTTTTAAGCATTGAAGAGTAACACTCATACAATGTGTTGATATCTTAAGATGTTTTCTAAATAACTGTTGGAGTTTATTTTAAAAATAGTAACTTTATGTGTCCAGAAAGAAAAAGCAAACATACAACAATAAAATACGACAGCATATAATACAGTTCTCAAGGTGTTACGAAAACATGTCACGGTTTTAATTCCAATTCTTGAAATAAATGTATTTTATTCAGTATTGAACGGCTGTCAAAAAATACCCAAGTGAGCAACATGAATACCTATTAATTCTCACAGAATATACGCCGGGAGAAATGATTTATGACCGCGGGCGTAATTTACTTTGGGGGGTTGTGCTATCTTATTCCCCCTCCCTCACACGACACACTTCTGAAGTTACACACCCAAAATCATTCCAATTACAAAACACAAAAAGAAAACAAATCAGCCCTCCCTTTCTCAAGAGAGGCAAAATTTTCGAAATGAAAGCAACTCTTTTTTAAAAGTTTTTCGGGGAATATTTTTTAGGGGAAAAGCAGAATACGCATTGAGTTTGTTTCTTGGAGGGGAAAAAACGATACACTAGAGACTGCAACTTTCTCGAATTAGTCTCCGAAAATAAACAACAAGTGCAATAATACTCAAGAAAAGCGAAAGAACATCAAATGAAATGACTGTTCATGCGTGAAATAACCTTTCAATTAAAAAAAATTAGGATCGAACGAGAGAAGGAATTCTAATTTTTAAATATCTGCATCGTTAGTATATGTCAAGAATTGTAAAATACTCACTGCCTCAGGAGCGCTTCGCCAAAAAAGGTGGAGATGATACAAAGAAATTTTTTCCACAAATTGTAATAGTGTTTAAGTGAAAAAAATTTCGATTCTGTAAATATGATTACTTTGATACAAAGTACTTTAAAAACAGCTTCTTGTGATTTAAGCAAAAAGCATTTAAAGAAATAACATGCTTCAAATTATTTTAACTACAATCAATTCATAATATTTCAGTCTCGAAGACAGAAAGGTTGTTTTGCACTCGTAAAGTGTTTTCAGCTGTAAATCTTAAGCACTACCTGCCATGTAAGGATGGCATAATTTTCGTTATAATTTGTCACTATATTGGAAACCCTTCAACAGTTTCAAAGTAAAGCAAGGAACCCGACGCACTCCAGCAAAATGGTAAATATTCAAGCGATTTCAACCTTAATTATAAAATTGATTTTAGACTTCAATATGCATTCGAGATCTCAAGGAAACATTTGTTTAAAGACCTAAAACAGTAATAATACGTTAGAGAATTTTTAAATATAACTGTAAACGCTTCAATAACAAATATGCATTCATAACTTTCTCCAAAACACTTAAATGTTAGAGTAACTTTTTTTAATAAAACTTGATTTTTTTTCTAAAACGGAAATAGTTCTTTACATCATTCTGTAATAATCTCTGGGGAAATTTATTGCGACAAAGAATATCTCGAGAAAACGCCGTAAAGCAGTTGACAGGCTATTACAGTATGAATGGTTTTAGCCTACATCTTTTCCTTGGCAATTCCTTCATAAATATCCAATAAGAAGGATGTAAAATGGGGGGAAAATCTAAATTGTCATACATCAAGAAGCAATAACGATTCATTTCCTTTCCGGCGGGGCAAAATAAAAAGGCTGCTCTACGTTTGTAAATCAGAAATGTGCTTTTCATCCCATTGACACTATCTGAGGAAGCATCTAAAAGACAATTGTAATACACATAGATTGAAGGCGGAATAAATCTAACACGAAATTTGAAAATAATTCTACTTATACAGGAATTAAACCGAGATTTTACTCTATTTTCAAAACAAATTTGACATTGCGACTGTCTTACAATACGCAATTTTTTTTCCGAAAGTTCTGAATATAAAAGATAATTCTTTCGCGAGACTCACTGCAAAAGATTTTTTAGCAGTAAAATCATGCATGGTACAAATTTTTTCCAGCGAAGTTCCGTAAAGTCAAGAAAGAATTGAAGTGAAATCAAGAAAAAAAATATATGAATACCACACGTATTTCTGCTAGAAACAGGATTTTTTCTGCACTATCTGAATGTCCTATTTTTGGAAATTTCAATTTAAAATATTTTCTGCCCATTTTTCATTATTCTGACTAACAATATTTTTCATGAAGAACATGTCATCTGCTATACCACGTATGACATTCTCTTACAGTATGGACGTTTGCTCTTCTCTAAAAGCATGCTATCCAGAAAAATTCCCTGATAAATTGAAAATATTTATTTTTACTGCGGAACACGCTTAATAATTTCTGTCAGCTTACTGAGTCACGTGCTATGAATGAACAAAACAAAATTCCCAATTTGAAGAAAATACTTCTTTTAGTTTAGGAAGGATTATAAGCAATATCCCTTACAGCTGAGTAAGTAGCGATTGTCATTCTGTTTCGAAAGAGCAGTTCCGATATGTAATACGCATCGCTAAAAAGTGAGTAATTCCGCTCGATTTCTATTAGAATCTCTTTGTAACTGTTCAGTTAAAAATAAATTTTTTTAGATATCCTTTAATGCGTAAGTCCTACAGCTAAAGAAAGAAAAATGTTCTTCCATAAACTCTTTCTAGTTTCACTCTGCTAACCGAACCTTAACATAATGTTAAGTTCATTGTCTAATGTTTCGTTAACGTCTATTAGAGGTAACCTTAGAATATAAATTAAATAAAATATTAATGCCTAATTTTTAAACTTTAATACTGATGGATTATTTTTACAAACTGACCTTAACGTAAAAAAAGAGTAACAAATTTCATTCTGGTCAACACAAAACTTTCAGAAAGACTTTCTGGGAGAAATGTTTCAAATGAAACCGTCAATAAATTTACTGAAAAACTGTTTGCATTATTAGAACATTATCTTGGCGAAAGAAATACGACAGGAAAAAGAAATTTCCCAATTTTATCCAATTACAGAAAACTTGAGGAATAATTATATTATAATATTATATAGATATACGGGATGTTGTTGTGATATAAAAAAGAGGTTTGAAGGAATGTAGAAAAGCAACGAAATCTAGACGCAAAAGTCAAAAACGTCTAAATAATTCAAATACTTATTGTGATTAAAAGATGAAGGTGATCCAATCAAGTGGAGACTGCCATTCTAAGAAATTATCTATACAAAGAAACTTCAAAAGAAATGAAAAATATGAACCCGGTCAGGAATTTCCCCTTAGCGTATTTTCTTTTAAAACGAAATTTAAATATACGTATACTTTTAATTTTTTCTGATATGCAGCATAAAAGAGTGAAAAATTCTGATATGACGATAGTAACTTCCTTGCTATTTTAATAGGAAGGAAAGAAATATTAGCAGATTTTGTTTAGAACTTTTGCACCTTAAAAATTTTTGAAAACTTATAAAAATAGAAAAACATTTAATTTTCACCTACTTTATTTATTTAAATCACTACTTTTGAAAACTTATAAAAATAGAAAAATATTTAATTTTCACCTACTTTTTTTATTTAAATCACTTCCAACGCTTTTCGATAAACTTTTCTGATCATATTTATTTCTAATATCCTCACTAGTAGCTAGAATAACTATTAAATTATCTTCCGTTAATATTGTTTGCTCTTTTATATTGTATCTTCAATAGGATTCAACGTAAAAAGTAGCTGTAATTTAAGTAATTAATAAAAAATATTTATAGCGTTTTTCCTACGCCATATCAGCTTTGAATTCTGAGAATTTTTATGATTATCGTAAATTCTACCTCTCTCATATACGAGGACCAAAGCCGAAGTTCTTTGTCATGAACGCTGTGGGGATTCATTCAACGAAGCTGTGAGATTTCCACATCTTAAGATGAAAAAGTTATCTACGGATTATATTTTAGTATTCATGCCAACATGTGCAATATATTGTCATGAAACTTTATGCTTTAGAAGGAAAGGTATGCCATTTTGAGACTCCTGAAAGATCGACATAATAAAAAAATCAGTTGCAAAAAATAAATTACGTTACGCTTTAAGTGACTAGGCAGTGTTATAAATCTCTAATGTTTACAGCGGATCTAAGCGAAAACAATGATAAAAGACGCCCCCTTAGCTAACATTTTTCCCAGAAGAACAGGGCGTTTGAATATTTCCCTTATATATTACAGCATAAAAAAGCAAATGCCTGATTTAACCTGCTATTACAATTTCGGATTGGACTACTCATGGTGTTATTTCCTTTAAAAGTATTTCTGGAGAAAAATAAATCCTCATTCTAGAGTTCAAATTTAAACTTTCTTCAGGTTAAATTTTGCTAATGTACAAAATAAGTCTGAACAAAGGGGAAAGAAAAAAGATAAAAGTGAATCTCATATTATATATATATATATATATATATATATATATATATATATATATATGTATATATATATGAATGATACCTGTAATTTTCCAACATAGTTTAACAATAGTAATTGATCAAGTCTAAGGTCAACAATACGTAAAGCACGGGTTTCAGTTTCTTTAATGCATTTATATAATTTCCTGGTCTGTTAAATAAAGGAGCAATAAATCTTTCATGCCTGAAAAAATCATATTTCAAAATCTGAAAATTTAAACAGCACTATTTATCTTAAGAATTTAAAAGTACACCATTTTTATAACTTACTAAAAGAAAATTCAATTTATGATTGAAATTCCAATATATGTTAACATAAGTTAAGGACTAGTAAATTGTAGTCAAAAGATCTATAATAAAGCTTGAGTTCCAGTCACAGAAATGTTGAAAAAATGTACTTAAAAACTATAATCTTTGGTAAATTCACTTTAAAGAAATATCTGTTCATTTCATTAATGTCCACATGTGTGAATCAAAAATGCTTAAAATCTAACTAAAAATAAATTTTATTTGAAGACTAATACGAAAAATTTTTAGCAGATAAATCACAATTTATACATAAAACTATCAAAAGCCAAAACAAAAAAGGAAGAACTATCAATATCTTTCTATAAAATGAAAAACTAGCTTCGAAGAAATAGGGGAAAAAATTAGATTTATCATTGGGTGGAAGTCAACTATTAACAAAATCGACAGCAATTTCAAAATTCGTTCTCAAAAATACTTCATCCACTAAGCATAAAGAAGAACTGTCAATTTAATTCAGCAGAGCCTGAATCTAATCGCAGAAAAAGTTCAAAAAATGTTACAGCGGAGTATAAAATTTATTTATATTTTTGAGGCTACAGCTGTCAAACGGCCCTTCAACGTGCTGGACACTTTCCACTTCCTTTAGCTTTGTAGTATTTTTTCTTCTTTCCCAGTTTTCTTTCCCCTGTTTGATCATTGGTCCTTGTCACGGCTCTAAGGATCAGTTACAGCATCCGCCCACAGCAGAGATAAACCTCTGACCCACATGTCGCTGTCCACTTATTGCTTTAGAACACGGAAAAGGGATCATAGATGACCTTCTAGGATTAAAGAAAGTGGACGGGGAAGGGGTTTTACCGGAAAAAAAAATCAATGAAATGGGAATGAATTTCAGAAAAGAATTTTAGAATGCACAGCAGTTTCTTTTCACCTTAGTTGGTCATAGAAATATGTCCGAACATGGAAGCTTTAATTTTTATTTTTTCATTCATGTAGTCCCTATTTAAGACTAATTGAATCAGCCCTAAGTTATTTATTGTGTACATAAATGAAAATGTCTTAAGTGCAGATTAATAAGTCAGTGATTAGTTACAATGTGTTTTGTTCCTAGGTTCTTAATATTTACTCTTTAGAAAACCCTTTCACCCAATAATTCCACGAAATTGGAAGAAAATTCAGGAAAATAAATAGCTAGTTCAAAATGAAAAGCATTTACTGTTGTTTTCCCTTTAACCCTTCTGCGGGCGCGCCCGTGTACAAAGTGCAACATTTTCGTAATTTTGAATGGTTTGTTTTTACATGTAAGGTTTGAATGTTCTAAGTAGTTTCTATTTATAGCTACACCCTTTCTAATGCAGGTCTGATTTTCTGACCCTTGTATTCCTTTCCATTCATTGTTAGTCGTGATTAACCGTGGTAAACCAGCGATTATACAGGATTACAATACGACAAATGCAGGAGTTGATGTAGTCGATCAAATGTGCACTATTACATGGTATCCAGCATATCACGAAGATGGGCTTTCCCATTGTTTTTTAGGTTTTCGGACATAATAGGACTCAATTCGCAAGTTCTCCTTAGATCCAAAAAACCGGACACTTTTGAAATAAGGCGATTATATCTGCATTCTTTGGCCTTTAATTATAAATATATCTCAATATTATCAACATGTTATATCTTGTCATAAAAAGCAAAATTATTATTTTCAATTTGAAAAAAAAAAGTTTATTACAAAAGGTATAATCGAGATTGAAAGTCTTTGCACTTTGGGTCACGCGCGCCTGCTGGTGTTCCTAAAATTGGCGCCCCCGGTGAAGGGTTAAATATACCTAACAATAAAGTTACACATTGGGTTATGGAATGATAACACGGAGGAACATTAAAAGATTCATTGCAAATTAGTAATAAAGAAGCCCTTTTCGTGAATTTCGAAAGCCCATGCGATCTTCGTCATGAGGAGCTGAGCAACAAAATCACACACAAAGCATACATTAGCGGCAAAAGAAACGAAAACTGCTTCGCCTTTCAAATAAATTTACGAATAGGCTATTTGGATTTTTCTGCTTGCATCCTTTATGCTTTTAATGCAAGTTCAGTAAATAGCATTCAGTGAATAGAATTAGGAGATAAAAAGGGAAAAAAGCGTCAAGCGATTAAAGCCAAAGTAAGATATAAAAACGTAAAATTTTCAAAACCGCAACAACTTCAGTCGCTCTTTTAAGAGTAACACATTGTGCATATATATGATGTGTTATTTAAATACATTGAATAAAAACACAATGAGGTTTCTTTGGGGAGGAGGGGGGTATTTGAAAATAAGAAAAAAAATCGGTGAAAAATCTATTTTTAAAGCAACGGTATGTAAATGGCATATATTCTCAGTAAATGTAAGTTTCAGAAGTATAGACAACAGAAAAGTAATAGAAAAGTAAAAGAACAAAAGCAACAGTTGGGATTAAAATTTATGGCTAATAAAAAAGCAAAACTGTTGTTTTTCTACACATTTTTCAAATCCAAAATAACAAATGCGAGATTTCTATCAGATGGGCACAGAAAACCAAAAATTGCAGTTAAGTAATGTTTTTAATACATAGAGTTCGATTAAAAAATATTGATAAAAATCTAATTTTGTATCGAGTTTTTCTCTCTTTTCCGTATAATAATGAATATATTATTGAAAATCCCACGGTGTTAGTTTTATGAAAGTTCTCTCTCATAATGTATAATTCGGTCAAAAATTATGTTGCTGAAATACCAAGAACACTTCATAAACTTTTCTAACGACTGTGTGACATTATACTCTTTGAAAACTTTAAGGTTAACACTTTTTACTTCTGGGATATTAGTAGCTGATTAAGGATTATTCTTGAATGTTTCAAAGATTTTCTTATCAATACACCTTATATAGATTGAGTGTTGAACAGGAAGTTTCAGAAAAGTTAGGAAATAATTTCTTGAGAAAATTTCTTTTATCCAACAAATGACTAATTTTTATATATAATTCTTTATGGTAAAAAATTTACACAAAGCACAATACCTTATCTTCATTAAATTTCTTCATACGTTCGTACCATTCACAAGTAATTATCAGTTAAGGTTTTAATTTTGAGCTTTATTTAGGCTTAACAAAAGTTACAAATTTGATAAAGCTATCTATACAAAGCGCATTTTATGAAATTATAAGTCTTCATTATTATTTATAAATTATGGTATTTAAGGAAATATTTAATAAGCTCGAAGAGCAATTATCAGTTTTGTTGACTGCGCAAATGAGGACTCAATAGAAAAGAAAATGAAAGCGCTAAAAATATGTCAAGGTTATTTTGCGTTTACCAGTCCCTAGATCCTTTGCTTTATCCTTTTGTCATGAAACCAATCATTCATATCATAAGAAATACTATGAAACACCCCTGGACATCCACAGAATTATCTAGATGATAATCACATTCTTACATTTACTTCATGTGGGTTAACACTGCTTCTACCTAATGTATACTAGACCAACACATTTTGATGCGGAAAATAAACAAAAATCAAACACTTACTCTTACTTCATACGTAAGCCGTCTCTCTCGCTCTGTCTCTAGCAACTGCATTTATTCAACAACTGCTTCACAATTATAATAACGCAATTCGTTCTGATGGAAGATCTCGAGGACAACGCAAACCATAAGATCTTGGAAACAGGTGCTGTTTGAAGAGCTCATTAATTCAGGGCAATTAAAGTTATTAGCTAGTTTTTAAGATAAAGGCTTAACATAGCACGATTCTTGAAATGTATAAATAACACCATGTATTTAAAATAATTTATGGCAGTATTTTTTTTAATTTAAAAAACAATTCTAACGAAACTGAAAAAAAAAATCAAAACAACCCACTAAATAGGCTTAAGTATTTTTAAGGTTAAATGAAATGCCATTTATTAGTTTAAAGGCAAACTAACTAGAAATATTTGAGTCTAAAATTCTCCTGCTGTCTTCTTGATTTGTTGTGACATGAGGGTGCAGTTAAATTTAGGTATTATTTATTGCTTAAGTGGTGGTGTTTAAAACTTTTACATTAAAATGGAATTCTATTTTAAAATTTCCTTTTTTTTTTAAACTGAATTAAAAAAGCATAACAATATATTTTTTTTTTAAATTAAGACGTAAGCATTCAATGCATACTTTCAAAATTTCAAGAAAATAATACTGTTATTTACACTGAAGAAATCGGTTGATTTAGATAAATTACATATAAAGTTCCGAAACCATTATAGCTAAAAGGCATCATTTCATGCTACTTGAAGGGTTAAAGCATAAACTAATACTACTAACCAATGACTTAATCCTATTTAAGGAACATCTAATTAAACGTTTGATATTTCAATATTTATTCAGTTCTAAGGAAAAAAATGTGTTAGTAATACATGATTCAGAATCCCTCGATATTTTGATACTATATAGAGACTTAATTTTCACTAAGCTTTAAAATAATAAAACCTAACTATTCCTCATACTGGTATAGAAGCACTATAAAATTGCATTTATCTAGTGATTTGAACCTGATGAACACAGTGAATTTTTTTTTCTTTTTTTACATGTAATGAAAGTAGATTAAAACAGCAATGTAAAAGACTTAGTCATTTAATTTCCTGATACATTTAATCCGAGACATTTTTAACACAATTTTAACTTAAACTATAAAGATTTTGAATTTTTCTATTGAAAAAGCTTATAATTTTAGAAACTTTGTAAGGTATACACAAGATTCGATTCACAAGAATCGAACTTTTGAGTGAATGAATTAAAGAAGCTGCTTGAGATATGCTAATTTCGGCATACGCGCTTAGTATAAATACCATGCAGCGTCATTAATAAAGAGGTTGAAAAAGGTTGTTAAGGTTGAAGAAAGGTTGTTAAAGTTGATAGACAAGCGAGAGGGAGCTACGGGGTAAGTAGCTCCAGGTGTTATCCTGCGCTAGTGCTTAGGGGCCCCAAAGTTTACGTGGCAGAATTGCTGGTTGACTTACTGTTCGTGAGTATTGAAACTCACATTGTTCTTGATTGTTCTTCACAACTCTATATTGTTCTTGAAATCTGTATTTATATATCTGTACAAATAGTACGTATGAATCTTGTTGTTAAAAGCAAAGCCTACATGTGCAAGAATATTCAATAAACATTGTTTCATGTATAAACTGTGTTTGTATCAAATTCATTTAGAGTGCCACTTCAAATTATATACACCCAAATCTGGGTAGAAGTGAGCTATTTTCTCTATAACTTACTCTCTGTGTCAAATGAAAACTTGATTTTCTGCATTATTTTGATTTTTAACATCACTTGTGCTCTTATACTAACAGATGGAAATTCTTTGTCAAAAGATCGACAAATAATTTTTTCTGTATCAGCATTTAACAGAAAAATAGGAAATACACCATATCCTAGTAAAGCCCGAGAAGCATTAAAGCAGAAACAAACCCTAAGTTCTCCTCGAAATAAGAGAAAGATGTAAATTTAATTACTGTAAACTGTTGCGTACAATATGAAGAACAAAATAAATTCTGAAAGTATTCCTGCCAAAAGTTTCAATCTTTCTGTCTTTCATAGTCACATATATTAAGAAAATTTTTGAAGATCAAAGATGTAAGCGATATAAAGTTGCATGGATGTTTTTAAAATGGATTACTAGATGGAATAATGCAAGAGACTACAACTAAAACATGAAAAAAAGAGTGAATATAAATTTTAAAATACGAACACGAAACAGAAGAAAATCCGATAAAATGCACAAGAAGTAATCAAATTAAGGTATTGTGAGTGTTCGTGTGTGTGTTACCTCGAAAATAACTTCTAAGCGATAAAGAAGAATGTTAACAAAATAGAAACACCAAAACTGTTAGATACGTGAATTAAGTTAAAAGTCTGAAATTCGGAGATACTTAAAAACATGAATATCGAAAATTCATGAAATGGAATGCAAAGTAGAGAGAGCGGATGCTGTTATGTTCTCCCTTCGAAATCCGACGGAAAATGATGCTAATTTAAAGCGAAAAAGTTACAAAAAAAATCCCAGAAAGTTATATTTAGGGTTTACGATTTTCGAAGAGTACAGACTTTAGCATAAATAACGAGACAAATGTGCAGTTTGAATAAAAAATATTTACAAAAATAAAATTCAGGCTTTAAGGTAAAAAGCTTTAACTTGAAAAATTATGAATGAAAAGTACTTATTACTGTAACAATATTTACTGAAGTATTTAAAGTCACTTGAATATCTTTCTCGAATATATATTAAGAAAATCTTACTTCACTATAAAAATCGGGTGAATTTGTAAAGCAAGTTGGAATGACTATAAATACTTTAACATGGTCTTATAGTAACATTGTAACTGAAGCAGTTTCTGATTAAACCTCAAAAAGTAAAGGTGAAGCAGGATTTTAGAATAAACAGATTTCATAGACATACATTATATATATATATATATATATATATATATAATAGAAAGTTTACCTTAGATAAATTTAATAAAAAAGACTAAATAAAATTAACTAAATAAATAATAAATTTAATAAAAATATAGCAAAACGTATGTTATTTTATTTAATAATCTGCATGAGAAACAAGAAATTCTCAATTTCTCCCTAACTTGTGGAGGAATCTACTAAGAATATATACCTATAGTCTTGTTTCAATGCTTTATATATAAATGTTACAAATATGTGCACACACACACACATAGATATAAAGGGTGGGATTGGGAGGGGAGTAGGAAGGTAGGTAGATGAGATAGATAAGTTGATCAAATTAAAATTTGCTGTTTAATTTGACGGATGCAAAAACTGAAAAATATAGCCGAGGTGTTAAATCAGAATTTCAGATTTTTACATCTATCACTTAACTTTAATGCAGTTCCATCGTCATTTAATTTGCATTCATGTCCTTCATTTATTGCTACATTTTACACTTTAATACGAATGTAGCTACTATTTTAATTTATATATATATATATATATATATATATATATATATATATATATATATATTGAATGAATACAAGATAAATAAGAATTTGTATGGCAAAGGACAAAATAACACTAACAAGAAAACTTATGACCTCAGTTCAAACACTTACATCTGGAATTGCAGTCTAGTAGACTAAACACTACTCAATCATTTAACATTAGGCCGGAAACAGTAGATGGTCACTCAAGAACAACAGGTTCCATTGAGTTAAGGAAACTCTTGTATTATCATCGATAGTTTTAGGCCAATCGAAAAATGATTCAACAGTATGCACGCAGACATCATACACATGCACACATACATGCATATTATATATATATATATATATATACACATGCATATTATATATATATATATATATATATATATATATATATATATTTATTTATTTAACAAGTACGCAATATTTAAAAATAACGTTTAATTTTCTTGCTACTATATCATTATTTCTTTGATACGCAGAAAAGGGGATAGAGGAGGGAGTGATCCGCCAATGGGGTGTAGTGTGATCCCCCTGATATAGACAGACACAGGTATGATATATATAACTTGCATATAGTTACTTATATCGCTCAACGAATTAGCAATATGTACAAGATTAGTTAATTATTAAATTGGAGTTCATTGAATTATAACTTAGTTATATTTTTAAAGAAAAATCTACGTATTACATTCATTAGTGTTTGTATAATTGACAAATGCAATCAGTATAAAATAACTGTCTCGCATTTTCAAACCTCAAATAGAATTCCTGCAATTGATGCTATCATAGATAAACTCGCAAAATGCGCATTCAGAAAGCTTACACTGAGCAATACCGGGAAGTCAGAGAAATATCAAATTTAGAAATCCTCCCAATTGACGCGAAATTTTGAGTAATTCCCAATCCTTAATTGAACTAATTTAAATCCTTATTACATTAATCATTAATAACTTAAACAATTTAGGGCAGTTCAGAAAAGTTCGCTAATATTTGGAATATCCAGTAGCTAACACTGTTGATAAAAATTCGGTAGTCTCAGGTGTTCTTATTGAATATGTCATTCAAGTTTAATGCCTAACATACAGCAAGATAATTTATGAATTTCGTAAAGTTTCGAAATTTATGTACGCATAACTAAAAATATGAATTACGTAAAAACATAGAAATTTCAAGTAAAAAAGGCGGCATTTATTTACGATTTCATTCTTACTTGCGAAACTGGAAAATGTGCCGATGGTCAGCACCGACACCATTCGGCTGTCATTTGGCACTATCTTAAATAAGGTTGAAAAATATTAAGTCTATGCACATATATTAACACCATCAGATTTACCATGCATAATACAAATACAGTCTCCTTATACATTCTTTATTAAAAGTTGGCTACATTAAACATTTTGTCTTTAATATTTTAGTTTCCGTAATGTTTTTATAATAATTCAAACCGTTATTCCTTCAAAACATTCTATTCTTCCAAACAATGTTTCTTCAACTTCTGGTTTTTTTAGACAGCATCTTGAATTAAAAGTCACAAATTAATTTATGCTGATTTTTAATGCAGGGATGAAGAAATAAAGTTTTGGTAAGAGTGAAGCCCTGAAAAACTAAAGTGTCACAAGAAATTTACATATCGTTAAGGTACCAAAATTTCAGTATAATGAAGGATACAAATTGGTATAAAAGTTATTATAGTGAATCAATAATGATTTTATTTAGAACTTAGCAATAAGGAATCGGGTACCTATTTGTCTATGTACTGCACACTGGCACTGCGAAGTAAGACCAAGCTATTACATAAAACCTCATTAAACTTACATCTCTATATTTTACATTAGGAATAGTTTTCGATTTAATTGCATGCATTGGTATCTTAAATATAATGAGATAAGATATTTGATCTACTTTAGAGAGCAATGAAGTTTTGAGTTTCAATATTACGACATCCATTGAATCCTTAATTATCACAAATCAGTTTAAGGAGTGCGGGTGAAAATTGAAATTATTTAAGCTTTAAGGGATATGTGTATGGTAAAATATGCCTCTCCAAGTAAGTTTGACTGGAAGGGTATCTCAACCAGAAAAGTGAAGCTTTTTATTAGACTAAAAAATATACCATTATATTAATCTTAAAATGTTAAAAGTTTCGAACGAAACAGTTTTTTATTAAATGCTGAAATTAGGAAAATACCAGTTCCAAATAAAATGCATGGATTTTTTTTAAGTGACCAATACGTTTAAAATTTCTGGCTAACAGTAATGAACACCTGAATTTTATTTAAATAACCGAATACTTATCAAATCCTATGATTTGCAGTTACATTTTTACGGCTATATACTTTATCACTAGTAGTAACTATTTGGGATAATGCAATCCACATAGTGATAACTTTTACTTCAGTTCGATTAATGAATTATGTAAGTTAAATATTTGGCTTGATATTCTTAATATAAATGGAGACACTCTGTTAATGCATTAAAAACGTGATACATTTAACGAGTTTCAAAAATAAAAACCTCACATAAAAGTCGTTGTTTGCCCTACATTTTTAACAGAATTTAATTGAAACAAAATCTGCTAACTTGGAAATGTGTCAATTCCTGACGAAAAATGGAGGTAAATATTATATTAATATTTAAGTAATAGATAATTTAGAGTTTTGAGAATGTATAATACCTTAAATATAGCAAGATACTAGAACTTACAAGGGTGAGAGTAAAAACAAAATACTATTTTCTTTATTTCAAAGATATTTAATAGTTATTTTCTCTTTTTTTTAAAGCAACATTAAAGTAAATACTATCTTGTCATTTTGTGTAATACGTATCTACAAGTTCCATTAATATCAATCTTGTACAGTTAGAGCAGAATTGTATACTATATGCATTTACACTAATAGTTTTAGGAGGAGATTGAATTTCGATTTAAAATTCTGTTGCATCCTTAGGTCACAATACAGACTTAACACACCACTTCTTATCCTAATGCTGATATTTAATTTGTCATTACAAACAAAATGAAAATCTGTAGAGATTAAAATAAATAACATTGTTTAAGGTAAAAATTATATAAACAGCAATTAAACCTTTGCCAATCCAAATACTAACTTAGATATTAAATTTGCAAAATAAATAAATTAAACTAAGTAATGCGATGCCCAATCCAAGAAGATTTGGAAACTACAAAATTTATTAACAAAACTTGACTGTAGCTAAATCAAAACTTAATGAAGTGCTAGATATCTCTGACAGGAAAAAATATTGCGTTTGCGTACAAAATTAGGAAAAGTAAAAAGACAAACATTTTTTAAAAGCCCGCAAATGTATTTTCAGAAATATTTTTCTAAGACAAAACATTTTAATATTTCATATGAAAAAAATATACGAGTCTTCAAAAAGTCAAAATTGTATTTGGATATCTGATTTTTTTTTAAACTTTTAACCCTTCTAAGTTGAACATGTATTACATAACTTAAATGTATTCAAAATTTTTTACATGTTTGCCAGAAAAGATATATTATTTGGAACATGGTGTCAAATAGAAAAGATATTTTGAGCGTTTGAGAGGTACGAATTTACAACTTACCTGAAGAATCTGGGACCTTTTACTTGAACTACTGTGGAGGAACCAGTATAAACAAAGTCCTATAGTGATGGCAACGGCGTAGAGTGATACGAGAAACATTGTTTAACACAGAACCTTTCTTTAAGTTTCAGTGTAAATTTTCATAACTGTTAACATTTAATGACAACTGATAAACGTTGATATGCACGACATAAATACAAGCGATTCCATTAGGAAGACATCTATTTTTTCATTAAAAATTGGAACATCATCAAAACAAAAGAGGAACGTCAACAGTCAAAATAACATTAACTTTGTACTGACGGAACTTTCACGAATAACAAATATCCAGTCAATTTAAATGCATGTAGAAAAATGTTCAAGGACTGCAACAAGATAGATAATTTTTTTCCAAACTTGTTTTAAGAGCAAATTCAGAAAAATATCAACAAAAGAAATTTAATTAATTAAAAAAATATGTTTCATGATTTTTTTAGCCTTTACAACGTACGATGTGCACGTGAATAAAAATTCAGTAAAAAGAATTTCACTTATTCTTTTTTGATCACGTAAAAAAAATTTTGAAATTTTGACTAAAGCCTCTCGAAGCTGAAAATGTCAGTTTAAAATTTTAAACAACCCCATTTAGTTATGTAGGAAGATAAAGTACTTTAGTTTTTTAATTGCTTCTTCCATTTTTCTGAAAGAAAGAATCCATTTATAGTCTATGAAAGACAATAAAACTAGCTAATAATTCCAGCAACTAAGAACTTTTACGCTTTTGAAACTCTAGTAAAATGAGTTAGAGAACAATTGCATTTAAAAATTTAAATGAGTCTATGTAAAAAAATGAAAAAAATATGAACACTTTCCCTTTTATAAAATAATTTCTTCAAAAGATATATTTAAAGATTTCCTTTCTTCAGTGCATGTATTTAATAGTGCCTCTCCAGTCACTTTTAAAATTTTATTAAATGCAACAAAGGACTTTGTCCTGTATTCTGAAGGTTAATGGAAAAAAGTTTAGCAATTTCACTTGACAGATTACCAGTTCTTTTATGGTTGTAAAATTCTAGATTTAAAATATCAGTTGTAAAAGTTGATATATATTTATTTAGCTCTGGAAAGAGTCTGCGCCTCTGGTGAAAGTGGCAAAGCCAATAATTTGCATTGGGAGATTTCGCCCCTGGATTGAGTTTCCTCCTGCTTGCTAGAACGCCTGCAGTGGAAGCACTTTTCAAGTGAAATGAAAAGGATCAGGCCAGGGAGTGCAGAGATTTCCCATTTGCTTTTCAAAAGATGTCTTCCAATTTAAAGTCCTCAAATTTTGAGAAAGAAACTTATCGCTAAAACTCTTCCATAGGAAGGGTTTATACTGATTTCATTTTTCCTTCTTTCACTTCAAACTTTTTCATCGTATTTTTGACTTTCAAAAAAGAATTTGATTTCTTTTTCAAAAATACTATTTCAGGATACAATATTTTATTTACTCTTCAATCACGACGTTTAAATCCACCTAAGACGCTCAAAATTTTCTGAAGTATTTAAATTTAGGTAAGCAGATTTAATATGACAATATTTCACGTAAAAAACAACAGTATATTTTCATATTTCATAAGATTGTCAAAGCCTACAGCTAATGTCCTTTGATTATTTTTAAAATATCAACGAAATCTTGATCACTTTGTATTTTAATTAAATAAATCTCATTTTTATTGTGGTCATCTAATTGTCTTTGGCATGTTCTTTCCCTCAAAAATTGCGAGTTTCTTTCAAAAGATGAAACACTGTAGAGACATAAAATATGCGTTGTCTAAATAATCTTTATGGAGTGAATATAAAGTAGAATGCTTTTTTGGGGGGTTTGTTTAAAAATGCTTTGTATTCATAAATGAAATGACGTGATATTATGGACTCATTAATGACGACAACAATTCCGTTACGCTGCTTTCATCTGATCTGAGCTTGTGCTTTGAATCTTCAGTCGTAAAAATTGATTCTGTGGTTGAAATTACATCAGTTAAACAGGTGAGGAAAGATGCGTTCAAAGACTCCTTCAAGAGCTTCTGTTACTAAGATTTACTCATCAACAGTTACTTTATAATCTTTATACAAAATTCAACTGCTAATTGGCTTCATTATTGTTAAACTTCATATACTTGACGTAGAAAAA
This sequence comes from Dolomedes plantarius, assembly GCA_907164885.2. Taxonomy (NCBI): domain Eukaryota; kingdom Metazoa; phylum Arthropoda; class Arachnida; order Araneae; family Dolomedidae; genus Dolomedes; species Dolomedes plantarius. The sequence goes on from OU015494.1 coordinate 116,734,842, forward strand.
TTCAGTGTAAAAATATGCTAGGAAAAGTCAAGCTCTAAATTTGCAAAAGTTTCATTAATGAGTACATTCATCGGCCTTGTTTATTTATAAACACACGTGCTGCAGGTACAACTTTCTTTATCAGAATCCTGGATTGAAATATCGCATCAGAACTCTTAATATTGATTTTTTTTTTTTTTTTTAGTTTTTGACACTCAGATGCGATACAGTATCTACGAATATCAAATATACTCTTCTCATTTTAAACAGAAATATGCAGTTACCAATGTCATCTGCAGAATTATTTTCGAAATATCGAATTTTTACACTTCTACAACATATATGAAGATATATTAAAATGAAAATATATACTAATTCCTCTAGATTAATACTTCAAACACTGCCAAACTACACTACATAATTTAAAATAAAATATTAAATGAAGAGCTTTAAAAAAGTTAATCAGTTCTTTTGCCAAAACGAAAGAAAACAACAAGAATTATACTAACTCATTTAAACGAAAATAATTTTCTGATATTAGTATTATGTTTTTGACATGGTAAAGTTTTGACAGTTGTTAGAAAGCTTCGCCCTGTGCACAAGTTCACAGTACTCCAAAGATATTAGTATCTCTAACATCAGTAACAATCACACACACAATACTGCCATTGGCGCACACAAACACAAAGTTAGAAAATACTTCCCGCAACCGAAATTTGCCGAAGTCATTAGCACATGCGGCCAGAGCGACTGTAAGAATCAGAGAAGTGACAGTGTTGGGCAGACAGAGAATGCGAGGGGCAGAAAAACGCTGGATCCTAGCGGCCGAAAGGGGCGCATGCTGCCGCTCAATGCACCCCGCTCTGAAAGCTGAGTAGCTGGTAAGGGAGGATAGGTGGGACGAGGCAGCTTGGCGACACAAACGCCCAGCCACACCGCCAAGGTGAGCAGAAGCGCTACCTTCCCAGCCTACTGATAAACACGAGTTAGGGTGGAACAACGAATTTATTCTCTTGAAAGCGTAAATAGCATTCTGACCGAACCTGCTTCATTAATATTCGAAATCTTTTAAAGAGAAATTAGCATTCTGCAGAAATTCATATGCATTTTTTTTTATCACAGTTATCAACTACTCCTGAAATATTCCGGGGATCAGTCACGAAGCCTTTCTTTTGGATGCAGAGTCCAAAGCTCCTATATGCGATTGTCTGACCGTTCACCACAGAGTATTTGCGCGCCTGTTCGGGGAAATAAAAATGATACGTCTCTCCCGGGAGAAAAAAACTTAAACCGTTTTTTTTAAAAAGGCATAGAAAACTTTCCGCATTAATGGGTATTCTTTATCTACGGAAAATATCTTTCTACACCAATTTCCAAAACTGATAAAAATAAGCGATAAAACTTAGAAATTTAATAAATAATCAAACCACAGATTCTATTCCAATTTGGGACTAATTTAATCTTTTAAATTTAAAATGAATTCTATATTTTGACTAAAGAAAAATAAGATAATTAATACTATTGACTCCAGATACGTGTAATAATGAGGCACAGAATTTTCTTGAAATAAATATCTTTTAAACATGTGCGTGGACACACACACATACGCGCGCGCACGTGTGTGTGTGTGTGAGAGAGAGAGAGAGATAGAGATAGAGAGATAGAGATATAGAGAGATAGATAGAGAGATAGAGACAGAGAGAGAGAGAGATTGAGTGAGTGAGACATTGATACGGCCACCTATTCTACCACAAGCGTCAATTAGGACCGCGTTTCCCTAACCCGAGGTCGGTATTCTACAAATTACAGCGCTGATACTACAGCGGTGACTTGCGGAAATGATAGTTTCTATGACTTCCTTAATATATGCACGTCCCCCTTTTCTTTCAGAATTTAAAGACACGGGATTCGGCTTCCATATGCTTATTTATTTACTCAAACCTATTCTCGTCCTTGATTTTACCCGAGTCAACAACCTCACGGATCTCATCTGAATTTATATTCGGATGCCATAGGATTAGAAACAACAACAAACATTTATTAACTTATTTATTCTCCTAAAAATATTTTTTAAGGTAAATTTTTTAGGGTAAATATCATTTGCTTCCAGATGATCCTATCCATGTTCTTTCCAATGACTGGAAGTTACATCCGTCTGTCAGAACTCGAGTCTCCAAAATACGTGGACGTTATTTTACAAACTGAATTATTCCGTTGCTACGAGGAAGTGTTATCAGTCAGAAAACTCATTAAGAGCCTTCTCAAAGCATTACATAATGCGTTTCAGATAAAACTCATAACAGACAAGTTAAATCAGCCTTTTGAAAAACGCGTAGGAAAATTTCAGGGGATGCTCGTATTAAGTATAAATCTCAGCAAAATAAAATTTGCTGTTTTAATCTTAAGGTAGAGAAATTCATGTACACTTAATATTTATTACCAAATATTTCAACGCCGCAAAACCAGTTTTAAAAACTTAAAGGAAAAACTGTTTCTTCTCTTGATATTATAATTTATTTAATTAATTGAAAATTGATTTTTGCTAATTAGATAAGAAACGATTTGAGAGGCGTTTTTATGGTAGTTAAAAATGACGTTTTAGTTAGTTTTTATGTTAGTTATTAATTCTTTTGAAAGTTAAATCTAATGTGCTTTAACTTTCATGACACGGTGAACAATTAAGCTCTTTATTCTGATTTCTTGCAAGAAAACACACGCTATTTTAGAAAAAACTTTCTAGTATGTTAAATGAATGAGAGATAGCATTACATATTTTACCTCGTAAATTATATGAGAATACTACTCACACTTTATGAAAATTACTTCGGTAAATTGCTTGTAGACTGCTACACATTTTGGTTAAAATAACTTTGCTAGGGATGTATTTACGAAATAGACCATTTTGTTTAAACTCATTTTAACTTGCCTCAATTTTCCAGATGCGCCTCGTAGACCTAAAATGACCACGGAGAGTCGTAAGTTAGAAGATGAAGCAGGATATTTCAGATATGATGCAGGCGCTGCTTTTCATGTTTTTAAAAGATTATTCCTTATTTTCCAGCCATTAGGTATAAGCATATGGTTTAAAAATTTGTTTTCCCAAAAATCTCATAAAATGATCTCGTGAAATATTTAAAGACATGGTAATTGGTAATTTTTAGTTTAATAATTTGGGGGGAAAAAGGCAAAAATATGAAACTGATCATGTTAATAAGTAACTTATTGTGAAAACAGGGAAGTTTGGCGCAGCTTGTCCTCTCTGGACCTTGCGCCATTAAACCCCAAACAACCAACCAACCAACTATTGTGAAAACAGATATTAAAAAAAAATAAAAATTTAACAAAATCATTTGGCCACAGTAATAGCAGTATTTTAATGAAACAATTGTTCATTTACATCAATAAATAACATACCTTTTACATTTACAGAATTAATGGAAAATTTCTCTGGGATGCGAAACGTCATAACGATACATATTATTTAATATGAAATTTATTACCTTTTAAAATATATTGAAAAAGGAAGTGAATAGTGATTGGGGAGTATGCTACCTTTTAAATTGTTTTCCAAAGCTTTTTTTAATCCTGACCGGATATCTATGCAATAAAAATCGATAAAATAAAAACTTATGAAATAAATTATCCCAAACCCACCGCATTTGTAACAATATCTCACGTAAAATCTTGATTTTTTTTTCTAAGGAGTTTTTCAAATGACAATAAAAGCAAGGAAGTTTTTCAGGAAAAACGTGAAAAAATATTTTGCATCTCAAAAATGTTAAATTACTTCTTTCATCCATTTCTCTACATTTTACGCAATAATCAAAGATGTAAATGATGTTAATTAATAAAATTTGGGAATCTCAAATTTCGGTGAAAGATTATTTGAAATATAACTGATAGCTAAAACAAAAATAAGTGTGAAAGCGAATGATCATCAAATGTAAAGCGCTGTTGAGTTATGTTGCTTAGTTTGCTGTTACGTACAGTAGGTATCATCATTTGGATAAAAACTTGTATTTAGAGAAAGTAAACAATATTGTCAAAAGAAATGCTGAAAGCCCCTCATACTGTTAATCACTACCAACTGTGACCAACGCCAGAGGAAAAGCTGAAACGCCAAAAACAGAACACACACTGAAAGTAATCTCCTCGGACAACAACTCTGCGGAAGTATTATATTACGCTTCAAGTAAAGTAGACCAATAAGTACCGACTCTCGAAACACTCTATTTGCAAGAGTAATGGAAGTCCAAATGATCACATATCTCACAATGAAGACAGCCAAATGGGGGGATAAATCGCCAACAGGTCCAGAACAAATGGAAGATACACGCCAAATAAATTTACCTGGAAAGTCATAAACACTTGCCCCACATCGGAGAGGAGCCTCGTGTAATGTGAGTGAGAATTCGCGAGGATTATGCAGTAATGATGCAACAACATATAGGCAGCAAAGTTACACGATAAGTCGGTATTACGATAGCGGTAAATGTTGAAAATATCCCCTACTCGCGATTATTTGCCTTTAACTACACCCATCCAATTTAGAAAATTGATCTTAAAAAGGTACTAAAGTGCACTAAAAGCCAAAGGAATAGTAACATTATTAGAACAAGAAAAAAAATGTAACATATTGAACTATCGAATATTTGCAATAGGAAATAACGCCTTCCTCATTTATTTCATTTATAGAGTCATTAATCTCTACAAAACGAGGTTAAATCGTTAAGGAACAACATTTACTCTCGGTCAGTCCTGTCTAATTATTTGCAGTTCAGTATTAATAAAACTGATGGAACATACCAATGTAACCTAAAGTACGATAAAGATTATATTTCAAAATAAATTTGTATGGGCACATATGCAACAGTGATATTCGTAGAAAAACCATTCTAGTTGTGTGTTCGTAGTGAAAGATACAGAATTATTTAAGCATATTTTTTTTCTAATCCACATTTAAAGTGAAATATTTCTAATAAAAAATTACTTCAAATAACCTCAAACCCACGAAAAAATAAGTTAATCAGTATTTGTTCAGTATCTTAGTAAAGCTTTATTCAGGTGTAATGGCAATTAAGGATGAACCTTTAGAAGTTTGCGTAAAAGGAAATTTACAAAATATTATTAATAATATATGTCAGTTTAAAATGCATATGCTTGCAAACAGACACCAAGTAGGAGACATTACGTTAGTATATGTTTATATATAACTAGTAAGCAGAATTTCATGATCATCCAGCAAGGAAATTTTAGTCATTACATAAATATACTTTAATTATCAAGGAGAAGGGATAAATTTACCGGATTGTCTAAATGAAAATTAACAGAGTAACGTTAAGAATTTAATACATTAAAATAACAAATGAAGAAAAAATATTATTAAAATATACTCTAACTTAAGAGAATTAACTTAACGGAACATTTTCTAGAAGAAATTTCATATTAAAACTGATAAGATGAAAGAGTATAAAAAATGTTGTGATTCAAACGTTGACTACCAGGTCATCACTTGAGATTTTTACGGCACATAAAGTCAGAATTTAAAAAAAATTCTTAAAAGAAATTAATAAAGGGGAAATTTAATTTCATACTTCACACTGAAAGCACGTTATCTATAAGCTTGTGATTAAAATCCTGTTACGATATCATAAATTACAATATGAAGCAACGTCCTTTTCATCTTTCCTATTTCTCAAAAAATAAGAATAAAGGTTGCAGCTAGGTACTTTAATTTACAAAAGATCTCTTACCTCTTATACGGTAAAATAAAACACGCAGAGATATCCTTCTATATTTCTCATTTGAAATCCTATATTCAACGATGCAGAAGAAAATGAAAAGAGGTTTCGTATAAGGCTTCCGTATCACTTGGCTGTGTAACTAGGGGCGGAAATTAATTTATTTAGTGCGTATAAGCACAGCGCAATCCTTTCTAAACAATTTCCGATGCATGCAGTACAGGAATTGTGCTGGACATTCTAATTTATAACCCGGACAATAATTTTTAAATTGAAACTTTCAAAAATTCTGAGTATAAATTCTGGGATGCATCGTTTGTTTAGTTCCATTTAAGTGCAATTTTTATGAGATCTATGTTTTTATAGTAGTTAGGAATAAAATTCAAGGAATGGCCTCATAAAAAGCATGCCACATACTCGGAGAACGAGTTTCACAATTTTAGGTTCAAAACAAAAAGATGAAGAGCACAGAGGTTCAAGACACGGTCATAAAATAAGATAATAGCATTATTTATTAGTGGTAAGTTAGCAATACACAATTTTCTTATTTAGGAAATAAAAGAGGAGATATAAGTCTTTAGCAGAAACTAAGAGCTCAGTTTCATTTCAAATAAATTCAAGTACATTTATCATACTTGGCAAATACTGAAAAAATAAATATAAATGTTATAACATATTCTTAGTTTTTTGGTAGTTTTTTTTTTAAAATATTTACTTTTGTTACCGGAAAAGCTATTCATACAGCGAAATTTTATGCATTCGTTTAAAATGTTTTTATTATCAGAGTCAACAATTAATCGAAAAAAGACTCCCCATTACTTGTTAATCACATTGAAATAGTTTGAACTGTATAAATAAAAACTACTCATAAAATTATCTTTTTAACTTAGTTCTACCTACACAAATTTTTAAAGAAGAAAAATTTAATATTCCGATTAACAGATGCTGAATTACCTAATTGTACTTAAAGTGCATTACTAAATGTATAATTTTATTTGAACAATATACTACTTCCCAGAGTATGGAAAATAAACGTCATTATGATGAATATTTCGTTTAATCTTTCAATAATTTAATATTCATTGAATCCTTTAACATTTTGTGTTCTTTGCTTAAAAGGAGGCCCATTTGACATTCTCAATTTTTGAATTGTTGAAGTTAGAAATTAAATATATATACACACACACACACACATATATATATACACACACGCACACATTTTTCTCGCTTTAAGGAAAATCGTGAGCAAAATCTATAAAGGAATTACTTCTAAATATCCTCGGAAACGGAGCTTTGAGAATTTTAAAAGCACAATGAACTCCAAAAGCTATAAGAAAAAAAAAATAAAGCCATACTTTAAAGTACAGAAAGAAAATTAAACATTGCACGATAGAAAGTCTATTTTATGAGAAATAGTTATTGAGTTACAACAGAGTTCGAAATATCCCCTAGCAGTAACCACGGACATCAGTTTCAGATATCTAGAAAGGTATAAAAGGTTATATAAGTACGGCATAAGGTTTATGATGTTGAAAAACAACATAGCACTTGAACTGTAAAACAATACGGTAGTAACATGACAATATAAAACCTAAATTGGATGCTTCTAGTAAAATTTCATTCAAGCATGAATAAAATTGGACATGATGTACGAATTTAATGAAAAGAAAATGAAATAACTTAAATTTTATACATCGCACTAATGTAATAAATGATACCAAGTAAGATTTCTTACACAAGCCCAACGTTTACTCAGAGGGAATAAATTTCTCCCTAAACGTATGACACAAAATAAACGGTTTAAACGTTTACCCATTTCATGAGCTGTTATCATTTAATCAGATTTCCTTGGGAACAAGATTCTCGAAATTATTGAATATTTCGAAGACAGCAACAAATTGGTAGCACTTGCGTTTTGAAGTTTTCAATATCCTAAAGAGATCAAAATAGTTTGGCACAATTTTGAATATATTAGAATTTGAAGATCAGAATCTTGTTTCAAATAAATCTTCCCTCCAGTTCAATAGGTATACACTTTCAATAGCAATCAATTGAGGTCTTTGTTCTTATATATATATAGATATATATACATATATAATATAATATAAAGGAAACGGCTAATACACATGAGTATTTCTTTTATTTTACAAGCTATACTCAAATTGATGAAAATTTCAACATTTTCATGTTGTTTTCAAAAGTTTATTGGTTCAATAGCAGGTCAAAATGGCTCCTGGGCTTATTTTTTGATTTTTGGTCCAAATCTCAACTCACAAAATAAATTAAGCACAAATTATGAAAATTAGAAATGAAAAAATTAGAAAAGTATAATGTAAAAAAATATGTAAAAGAAAACGCATTTTAGATTAAAACTGCATAATTTCCTAGCTTTTATCCAAATTTCTTGACCCTGTTAAGATGAATTGCGCAGGTATAGAACGCTAATATGTAACACCATCACGTTCATTTTTGAGATGAAAATAGAAATACCTGATATAAAAGAA
>OU015494.1:116748065-116798065 GCA_907164885.2 Dolomedes plantarius
TCTGTTTATTATCTGCCAGTTTCAAAGAAAATGACCCGACTCTGGGCACATGAATTATACGTTCAAACAAAATTTAATAAAGGTGTCGTAATTAATAAAGTAATTATCTTCTCTTCAGTGACAATAGAGTTTATCCACAGTGGAAAAATAATTCCTAGCCATATTGTATTATGTGTATGAACAGAAGAAGAAATTAAAGAAGACCTTTTAATAATAAGAAGAACTATATGCATTGCACCCTATGGCGTATAAAAAAAGGGGATTTAATGAAGTAAGCTGCCGTAAATGTCTTTTTTTATAAATTATAAGATTTTTTTAAGAACAATAGTTATGGATTCTACATTAGTTTCCCCATTAAGCATAAAACATAGGTCTGTATATAACTTCAATTAAATGTGACATTCCCAGCATCTAAAACTTTTTTTTATTATTATTATTATTATTAAGGATGATGATGCATAACTTTTTTTACGATAAATATCATTTAAAAAAAATATTTTTTGGCAAATGCGTCATTGATTGATTTCAATTAGCAAACACGTTAAATAATTTTCAAAACACTCACAATTTAGGAATTAAATAATTCCATTTGCAAAGTAGTTGTGAAGACCTATCCTTAAACTTCATTTTGAAAACCCTGTTGCTCGGGTATAAGATTAGACCCTGACCATAACTATGTACAAACATTCTTAATGGCGCATAGTGCAACCCGTAAAATATTATGAGGCTGTGTAACACTAAAACAAACCACGAACTTAAGGCTCCATTACTGCAAATTACATCTTCTGCTGTGTTATTTCATAGTAAACAAACATAAAAGTCTTGACAATATCCACACGTTTAAAATATTTTAGCATATAGTAATCTTATGGTATCTTAATTACAAGGTAATATATGTTAATCTTGAAACTCTGTGAATAAAAATATAACATTTTAGAAGATTTTGTCAATTATTGTCAACTCATATTTAATACCCCACTAAGTTATTACTCGTATACAATTAACATTGTATGCCTAAATTTATCAACGTATTAGATAATGGTTTTCAATGGAACTTAAATCTCGTGAAGGAAAACGGCGTACAGTGATATGTCTTTATTTTTTGTACTTTTGAAACAGTTTATTACAAGGGACTTTTCATTCAAAAGAAAAGAAAACGAAAACCTTCCCCGAAGAAATTAACTCTATTTTATTAATAAAAGTGTTAATACCACTACTTTGACAGCGTCGATCCGAACCTTGATTGATTAATTTTGTTGCGCTGTTGCATTTGATTGCAATCTCAAATCCAAAGGAAAAACAAAAATACTCAATTTGCAAAAGACTTAACGTGTCAATCAAACTATAATTTTTTTAGAAGGGGGAGGGGATGTGCTCAAGAACTTTTTTTTTTAAACATCGATCACTCTGATACAATGCATAAATTTTTACTAAAAAGAATTCAGAACATTTAATTCAATAAGACCCTTTTAAATATAATTTTGGAAATTCGAACAAAATAAGTAAAAAAGTACTGCATTCTTCCTGTTGGCTATAATTTCTTCGTATGATAACGAAAAGAAAATGAAAAATATGATCTAAATGCATATGCAGCCTCCATTCAATTATAAATACATCGTTTTGTTTATACCAGAATAATTAAATGCATACTCTTAATGTACTCTTCATTCTACGTCGTACGGAACTTCGGAATTAATGGATTCCAAAATAAACAACACGGAAATTTTAATTACGTCACCAAGTTCTGGATAAAATGATTTTTCAGTTCAAAAGAGAAAAGCCTGCAGTATTGGAAAATGCGTTTTCTCCTTTTTTTAACCTTTTTTCTGAAAATAAAAGCTCTATTAATGCAGTTTTGGCAAAATATTGATAAACTAATACGACTCAACAAATGTTATGTAATGTACTTTCAAGCAGCACAAATGTTAAACTTATAAATCAAATACTCCGTTAATGGACTTTTAGCATACTATATTTCTATACTAATGAAATGGGTATGAAGAAAGTCCTCTTTGTATCGTTATTTTTAGAAAAGCGATGAATAAAATATTTATGTGACTACGTCTTAAGTGAAAACATTGACTTGGGTTTAAGTAATATGCGGGGAAAAAAATCTATAAATAAGAACTCATTATCCAGGACCATGTACTTTGGGCAGGCTGAAACCACACCATAATCCTTTCTCTAATTCCGTCCGCGCTGTGTACAGAAACCTTAAGGAGTTGTTTGCCAAAAGGTAGCCATGAGTTAATCACTCGGCTCAGTGATCCCGAAGGATCTTAAGGGGCTGGTATTTTGTCTTAATTAAAGTCTAACAAGAGGGAAAGGGTAATTTGTTCCCTTTCCTAGGTTTTCTCGCAAGGCATGAAAAAGAAGAGAAGGGGGCTATACCCACAATGAAGGCAGAAAAGATCATTAATAATCAATAAGCCCGTCATCTGGAAAATGGAAAGTAAAGATTCCTATGTTTTAGAGAGCAAACATTTTCCCCATTCTGTATGACAAACACATAAATTTCAATAATACATAAAATGCTGAAGGTATAAGGCTAGATTAAAACACATGCTAGTATCAAAATGTCAAGGCATTAACTAAACAGTGCAAAACGTGATAGACTTTCGGCTGCACGATTACGATTAATATTAAAAGCATATTTACTACATATGTTAGTATCTGCGTCATTCTTTATAGTTAAATTACGTTAAAAATATTTAAATTTCTTGCATGTCTTTACTGGGGATGCACGTACATGGAAAGTGCATTATCACACCTTAATTTACATCATAAGGATCTTAACGTTGGCAGTTCTGGATAAACAAAGAGGTCTGTATTCGTGAATGTATATACCAACACACCATATTTCAGATTTTGCGTGTTAAAGAATGTAATTTTTACTAAAAATTGGTGATTTTAAATAAAAATGCCACTCAGGATGTTACACTAATCTCCCCATGCTTAGAGATAATTATATCCAATATACATAGATTAATATTATTAAATACTTGATAGTGATTATGAATACAAATATTTGCGGCCAATATATTTATAAATGTTTTCCTCTTAATTAAGAGGTGCAAAAATTAAACAGTTTTGCATTGAATTAGTTTCTAAATACAATATTCTTTAGAAAATTATCTTTAGCACAAAACATGAAAGGTCGTCAGTTATGATTTAGAATTGTCTAGCAATGGGAAAGACTCTTGCTTAAATCATATATTCTGGCAAAGTAATAATAAAATTTTGTCTATCAATAGTTATTATTCTAGAAAAAGGTCATAGGTTGTAATCAATTGTAATTTTCACACTTTACATGGCATTTAGCATAATCTTATGATTGAAATTCTGGGGTAACTGCTGGGAAAAATTTCAAGAAATATTTCTCTAAGATAAATCCGAACGTATTACCACATTTTTTTTTCATAAAATTGAATATGCATCTTTAATCATCAAAATTCAACAGCACCAGTTAGACGAAAAGTACCACTTTATAAAAATATTTGTATTTATGAATTTATATCTAAGTTTGCATACATATGTATTGCACGCCTATGAAGCATAGCTCATGTAATACAAATTACTATATGACTTAACCTGCAAATATAAATGTGTCAACTTTACCATTTATTACCTGTTCGTTTAAAAATTTCGTTTTTCCCATATCACAAAATTACAATATTTATTATTTATGTAAAAAATTACTGATGGTGTGTGAATACAATACATAGAGTTAAAATAGTCTTAAATTACGAAAAAGGCTAAAGAACGACTGAATAGGATTGAATGGAATTGTAAACAAAGCGCTCATTCAAAATAAGTGTTACTAAATGCCAAATTATTAGAGATTAGTATAGTGTTTTCACACATCCTCATTCAACGCTGATGAAGGGGATGAGGTCTTTTCAACTAGTAATCGATCACTCTTTCAGCAAGTCATGATACAGATCACAAACATTCCCCCGAGTTTTGAAGACCTCGCATGGTCAAGAGAGAATTTGACAAACATCACTGAATACAACGCCGCAAAACCTAGTATTATTACTGTCTAAATTTAGCCCATACTAAGTATCAAACAATTGCAAGAGAATGAAAGTCAAACTGCGCTTTGTCTCCCATGTAGCAAATTTTACGCGAAAGCCTCAATGATTAATTGCTATAACCTAATTGCAAAACTGGCGCACTTATGCCGGGGCGTTAACAAAACTGCGAAGTTAATTAAAAAATAAAATATCAAAAGATCTTTGCAACGGGAAACGATTAATCGATGCTTGGGAAATTCGAACAAGCCTAGTTAGACTTTGATTAATCAATGATGGGAAGGACAAATGTTTAATCGACTTGAATAGTTCTAGTTAATTGCCGAAAAGGCAGCTGCTGATAGCACAACAGACAAAGTTTTCCACGTGGAATGGTTTTTCTTTAAACTGCATTTTAAATTTTAGTTTAATTGTATCTAAAGCGTGGCAAGAAAATAACAACATGGTTGGTATCTTGCTATTTTTAGCACACTGAAATTAACACTGGTTTCCTCCAATAGAATTTTTTAATTTTTATGTAACTTTCAAGTTCCCGTCAGATATCAAATAAAAAATCTGTTTAAAGAGTTCTTTTCAATTTAATATTTCAAATTAAACAATACCATACAAATCAATACAATCGAAATAATTAAATACATTAAATAAATCTTATCCACAAAATTGAATATATTACTAATTTTTCAGCAGCATACAAGATAAAGATAGGTCTTAGTAAAACTTCGAAACATAGTTCTGGCATTAGAGACTACAACCAAAATATATGGACTGCCAGAACTTGCACTGCATTAACATGAAAAATGTACCCTCTACGCTCCAACTTCATCTTCAATATTCCCTTCCTTCATGAACAGGTTTAACTACAGACTCCTATTTTAATACAATATTTTCCAAAGATATGTTAAAAAATATTTCGCGAATGAATACTTCCCCGAATGCAGTGCACAGAATATTTGAACAAATAAGAAAATAAATTTATCTAATTTATTCCCATATATTACATTTATGCGGATGTTTATGCTATTCATAAAAGTATCTCATAAGAAATGTACACAAACAGAGAAATCTAGCAGAAGAAAAAAGTAAAACCCGTAATACAATTTAAATTGCGTGACTTTTCCTTTATAGCACACGCATATATCTCTACAACATCAAAAAAATATTTTCTCAAAATACTCCACGCGAAAACAGTTAATACGTTTTTTTCCTCATAAAAGCAGATATGAAAGAATCTTAAGTTTACATTCGAAGAAAGTAATTTTATGATGGGACATCTAGAAATATGTCTCCGACATTTCTTCGCGTCCTCAAACTTTTCGAACCGTATTCCATAAAACGAAATATGAATTTTATTCTGCGATAAAATTGAAAAGATACCTATAAGATATCTATGTAGAAAACCGCCAAGAAACATTTCAAAGAAATTGTAATGTTTCTTCAAGACCAATTACTAGTTTTAGAGACACTGGATAGGGAAAAAATTAAAAAAAAGTATTACTGAGTCTAGGAAAAAAAAATCTTTATTACTTTTCCCATACCGTCTAAATGACTCCGGAGATCCCATGCGGAAAGGAATAAAAAGTAAATATGCTGACGAAAGCTACCGAGGCTTCTACAAGAAGCTCCTCTACAAAAAGGAACATAAGATAAAAGGAGCAAAATGGTAAAAAATGCTGAAAGCTATGCGCTGTACAGGGGGGTAGAAAAAAAAAGTATCAAGTTGTCAAAGAGAATATGGGGCACGGTGAAGTGCACTTCGGACAGACTGACAGACAATTGGAAGATTTTTACACGGGGATGAGTGACAGAGATCAAGAGGTTTTATTTATAGGTTCGGTTGTTTAGGAACAGATTTTTTTTTTTAAGTGACAGGATAGTATCTTGAATATTAAATAGGGGATCATCTAGAAGAACAAACTGAAGTTTTGATTTCAGTACACTCATTTAAAAATTTGAGCAGACTTTATATCGAAATTCAGATATACTCCCGCTTTACAATAGTTCGTTTTATGCCCTTTTTCTGAAACGAAAATACTCTAGTACATATTGCTCTTACTGAAAGAAGTCTAAAGAGATAGATCGGTCGTTTGGTTCGTTGGATTTTTGAAGTAAAACAGTCATCTATAGCTACTCGGGACCGAAACAGACGGGTTAAACAGACCTAAACGACATTCCGAACGAAACAGATATCCATGAGTCTCAAACCCACTGCGTTTAATCCGCTAACTGTAGTCTGAAGATCAACCCCTTAGCCATTCAGCTCCTTGAAATCCGAAGAGAATTTGCTTTTAAGAGAGGAAGCATCGTCCAAGGTTTTGTTTTGAAGTAAAAATAGTTTACACTTAAGGGACTAATCTGTCCTCCTTCATACTATAAAAACATGCTAACTAATGATTCTCCTCCTACACATCACACTGCTGTATTTCATCACCGTCACTATTATTACCTCTTGGCCTTCTATTGTATTCACTCATGGTCCTCCTGACCCTGTGAGTGTACCATGTTCTCATATTACTGGTTTTTTACTACCTAATTTTAAGCTGAGTATTTTTCAAAACGATTTCGTAGTAAAAGTTAGGTTTCATATGTTTCGGTATGGTTTGGTTGTTTATTTGGAGTCAAAAACCTTTTTAAAATTAATCTATATATATATATATATATATATATATAACAGTTCCGTAACTGACTGACTGACTGACATACAACGCACAGACCAAACCGCTGGACCTAAAGGGCTGAAATTTTGCATGGCGATTCTTCTTAGAGTGTAGGGGTGCACTAAGAAAGATTTTTGAAAAATTCTTCCAAGATTTTTTAAATTAAATTTTTAAGCTGTTTTAGTAACTTTTTTTAAGTTTGCATTAAAAATAATAATTTCAGGGTTATAAAATTTATATCACGAGAAAGATCATAAAAATTTCTTTAAAATGAAATCTTTTTCGAATCTTTACCTCCATTTTCTGATTTTAGGTGAATTTTTAAAGATTAATTTTTAGAATTTAATTTATTAAATGCTGATCACGTGATTTCTTTTTCTGGTACTTTCAATAAATTTATCGTCATGTGCGTTGCAACGAAATAGACAAAAAAATATTTTTTTTTTCCTTGATAATGCGGCAGACAATTGGACATTATCAAAAAAAATATTAAAATACAGTAAAAGATATGTTCTTCAAACTGTATTATATTAACTGTACTATATTCTTTAGTATGTCCTATTAGATTTAATTTGAATATTTTCTTCTACATTATTCTATCTATAAAAATGTCACTTACGAGATATATATATATATATATATATATATATATATATATATATATATTAATTACATCAATTGCATATATTGATCGTAGTATTTATTATAAATATATATTTTTATTTTTGTTTTGGCATTAATTGCATACATTGAACGTTGGATTTAATTTGAATGTACTCCGTAGCGAAGTGCTGGTTTTCAGCTAGTCATTTTATATAACGGTAACTGCTTCTTCGGTTTTCGCCACTTCGTCGTACGAAAAGTTTCATACGTTCACTCAGATAGCCATACATTATTCACACATCAGATAGCCAAGAATACCCGAAAACATATAATGTGCGAATGTACATGCATGTATTCATCCAATATTTATCAGAAGAGAAATGTGAGAAATGAATTTAAAAAATATTGAATCAGCAGAAAAACATTTAAGAGTTTTAGCAATAACCTCTTCACATCGTTGGTCATTATATTACCTCAGCTACCTAGCACCTTGTTTTACTTTTCCTTTAATATAAAGTATCATGTTACGAGAGAGAAATTTCACGTTGCTCAAAAACAATATCTAAAATCGAGGGGTCAATATGCATTAATCAAATACAAAATATCAAGTTCTATATCGTATGTTACAAGCTATTCAAATAAATGCATCAAAATGTGTGTTCTGAATTACTCCTTTAACTTAAACACAAATGATATTTGATTTCGTGATAAAAGTAACTTAAACAAATCAATCAAGTTACAGCCCAATCATTCTCCTTTCCTCGTTCATTTTTACGAAATGTGGGGTTGAAAATTATCACAGCAGAAAGAAAATGTGCAAGTTTTAATAATCAGCTTATTGTTAACATATAAATTCTTTCAAGGAAAAAAATATTTCGAATAAGTGAAATGATTTCAAAAAATTAATGAAGGTATTAGTTACATAATAACATATGTGCTATTTCCTTTGATGATAATAACGTGGTTTAACTTTTATAGGTGATACACTTTCATAATATAACTGGTACCAGTTCCAGTCTGTAGTTTCTACAGTAATTACGTTAATTATCGAAGATATTACGCAGTATTTTGAAGCAGTGTTACGATTTAATTAAGTAGATATCGTGATAGAGATAATCAAACGGGGACGTGCCTTAAAAAGTAATGAAGATTTAGGTTACTAATCACTCTTTTGTCTAGACCAATAAGAAAAAAAAATCATACAATTTTTTTTGTTAAACTTTAAATTCAGAAAATGATTACTTCAATGCTCTAATCACTGTAATTAAGATGATTAGAGCATTGAGACGATTTATTCAACTAAAATATATCAATTAAGCTTTACCCTGAAAATATGTTGATATCTGAAGCCAAAACAGAATTTAATAATTTAATTACAGATCTCATTAGTCAGCCAAAATGAGAAAAAAATTTAACACGACTGGTACTTTTTATTTATTCATTTTTTCTTAATGTCTGAAAATGCATGAAAAACCAATCTGAAAAACGTAAACCAAAAATATAATGCACCAATACTCTGACTTCTCATACGATAAAAAAAAGTACTATTAAAAATATTAATACAGAGAAAACAATGTGTTTCGTAAAATGTTTCTTTCATGAATGATTTTTTTCCAGCTGAAAGTGAGTTTGGTGTTTTACAATCTCAGTTACAGAAGGCAAATTTATCGATATTCCTTCGAGGAATTTACATTTTAATAATAAAGAACTTCACGAGCTCAACTCATCGTCAGGAAAGGACCTTAGTGTTTCCTCCTTTAATAAAAGTTGCCTCACTAATTCAAACATGTGGATTCCACCAATGAGAAAGAATACAACTTTTAACAGAAAAAAAGCACCTACTGCAAAAGCTGAAATTGAATGTAACTACCATGTAATAAGTTACTAAATGAGACTTAAGTGTATTTTTTTTCCACATAGCTTAAACTTAAGTAGTCTGTTTTTGTACATGCAATTTTAATAGACGGAGGAAAAGATGATCACAGCTTTCCTGCAGCACCAATAGGAAGTTTTGTCAATCCTCCTGTACTTAGACACGCCCGTTTGGGATAGAATCATAGAAAATATATCTGTTGTAACAGAAAATTTTCCTAAACCATAAAGCTTTTAGGGACATTTCAGGAGAATCCACGATGTTGAAAAGTGGAACTAATAAGTATTTTTCCTGTTGTGAGCCTTAAAAGTCTAAAGCAAAACATTCAAATCCAAGGCCCTTGTCATGACAAAATCAAGGAAGGGAGGGGGGGGGGGGCTTACTTTTCTAACTGAAATTGATATTTTGACTCATATCTAAGTTTATATCTTCACTTTATTAAACTGTACTGCATACATGAAACAAATATAAGTCCGCCCAAGTAGGAAAAACGCAATATGAAATTTTCGGAAATATATCAGAAGAGAAAATGAAAAAGGGTTTACGACTTTCGTCCAGGCCAGATCATAAACGAATTTCGAACAGAAGCAGCCGAAATGTCCCGAGAATGCACATTTATCACAGAAAAACTCGTAAGTTACGATGACGTCAGCGGAAATTCCGTTCCATCCGAATCTAGCTTCTCTAATGAAAAGTCGATAAGCAACGGGGCAGGTTTATAAGGCAACCGAAAATTCCAGTAACGGCCAAATAAACATGTTCCCAAACATAGCAATGTCAGACAAGATATTTTAAAATGCACATAGTAATACTGGAATTTAAATGTATAAAAATGAGGAAGGTTTCGACTTCACCTTTTACAAACTTCATTTTCAAAGCCACGCGAAATTTACTACGGCTCAATAGAAATAGAACATAAAATAAACGCAAACTTTTACAGTGCAATAGCATAATTCAGTGGTTCCCAACCTTTTTCAGCTGGCGACCCACCTTTCCTTATCGGAATACCTCCACGGTCCATGGTGGAGTAAAAAACCTTATTTGTATCTTATCTCTTCCTTATGTATATATAATTTACCATCAAATATTGCAAATATATATATATATATATATATATATATATATATATATATATATATATATATATATGATTTTTTGAAGATACAGATTGATTATTGATAAACAATTTGTGTTTTGATTTGAAAATGGTTGACAAAATATAAGCACTTTGTAGCAAAACAGTTATTTATTTAACAATAGATATACGTTTGCAATATATGCAACAAGTGGTTTCATACTCACTAACAAGTGTTCCTAGGTGAAGATAAAAACTACAGTTATAAAAGTACACAAAGACCATTTTAATGGTTTTAGGATCGAGTCGCGACCCACCGGTTGGGAACCACTGGCATAATTCATTGTAATGTGTACGGCTTCTGAAGTTCATGATTTTTTTCCCCTTTGTTCCTACAGAACTTCAATAGCAAATTTTGGCCCCTTTCGTTCTGATTTCATTTTTCTGATTTATATTGGCAAAACTGTGCAAAGAAATCAATGTGAACCCACATCTTTGTTTACGTTATCTTTCAAGTTATCTTATTTGTACTAGTCACTAAGTAATCATCGTATTTAACTATTAGAAACTAACTATTCAAGTCATGGAATAGAATTTCAAATCTATTTCAAATCAATTGGCTTGATATAGGAGTTTTGCTGCATTCTAGCATCTACGCATACGCAAAGAATCAAACACACGTATCTTGTAAGTTTTTAAAAAATATTCTGGAGGTATGAAATTAAAATCCAAATGTCCAAACATTTTGTTACGAGATATTGCAATAAATTTATCCGTTAAACCTAATTCATGACAAATGAAAATTGTCTATAAAAATATATTCACTGCAGGGTATAAAAAAAATAGAAAAAGTACTGACTCGGTACCGAAATCCCTATTTGTGGGGGGCACTATTCGTTATCACCGGAACAAGGAAACAGCATTTCCTAAAGAAAATTAAAGTAAATGATCCAGGCTAAAAGCTTTGCTAGAAAACGTGTTTATGAAGAAGTCAGTATGAAAAGAATAAATACCGTTTTGCAGGTAGAAATTATCTACAAATTCACATTTGGGAAATTAATGAAAAGTGACGGAAGAAAAATTTAATTATCTTAATCTCCTTTTACGGAAATTCCGGAAGCTTAGATTAAGTTTCGGTAAATGCATCCAAACCTCGAAGAGAGAGACTTTCACAGTAACTTAAATAAAAGAAACTTTGGGGCCAAATGCAACAGAATAGAAAAGGTGTTTTTAAAAAGTTCGCAGCCCATGCATTCTTTGGGGAAAATAAGTGACTAACCAGCACATTAATTTAAGTTAAATTCAATATATAAATCGAGATGAAAACACTTTGTTTCACCAGATACGTATTTTTTGAAAAAAATATAACTAAAGGAAAACTTTTTCTTTCAATAAATATTAAGACTTTTACAATGAGTAAATAAACTAATTATTTATACATACATTTCAATATAGATTTAATCTGAGTAAATCCCCTCTTCTTAATTCAGTACATGTTTATAATTTACGAAACTTGGAGTTGACCAACAGCTTTAAGTGTGTGTGTGTGTGTGTGTGTGTGTGCGTGCGTGCATGCATGCGTGCGTGCGTGTGTGTGTGTGTGTGTGTGCGTGCGCGCGCGCGCACATACACACAACATTGTAAATTTCGATTAGCATATGGATACCATACATTATTTAAATAAATGTTAATATATTTTTTGTGAATGGCAAGAAAATTAAAATTTTAATAAACTTCCTAGAGCCTTAAATATAGCATTATACAAGAAAAAGAACATGTGATAAAAAATACAAAACAAAAGAAAAAATAATAAAATAGATCACTAGTAAAAGAAATATCGAATATTTGATGAATCATTTCCTATATTTTCCAATTACAGTGATACCTCCGAAAAGCGGACAGTCACGGGACCAAAAGTTTTGTCCGTTATTAGGAGGTGTCCGCTATTGGGGAGGACAACCTATTTATAAAAATAGTTTTTGCACTTCTGTTTGACATTTGATTGAAAATTACGGCTGTAATTTTAATTAAAAAGGAAAAATTAATTAGGGAAGAAAAGAATAACTATTTACTACTTTACCTTTTAATTGTGGCTAATCCTTATATCTTGCATTAAATAATCCCAAAATACAATGTATTGGAGCTAAATTGTTTTAATTACTACTGAAAAAATCTGTTAACAAAGTTTGATTTCTCTTTTTTACACAGCAAACTTGTTTTTCAAGGTGAATCTTCATAAGATTTAACTTTGCTCGTCCCTCCGAATCTTCATTGTTCAGAAAGAACTGTTTCAATTGTTCGCTGTATTTCAATTCTTCCGAATAATCTTTGGTTTTGCAGTCCTCCATTGGCGATTCCTCATCATCATCCTCAGAAAGGGCAAGTGCTTCAGTGGTGTCCCGATGAATAACATTGGAAATATGCAGGTTTTCTTCCTCAATGGATAAATCGTCGTCGATCTTGACATACTCTTCAACGCTGACATCTGAATCCAAATTGGCTACTAGATCCGCAAGTTCTTTTTCGCTTTTTTCAATATACTGTCAGTTGCAACTTCGCTTGTACTCAAAAATTCCGCCTTCTTAAAGCAATTTAGAACGCACCCAGGCTCCACCTTTTTAAGAACTGACGTAGTCCAGGAAATTACATCCAAAATAGACACCGATTTTGCCAACTCTTAGCTGGAATTGTAGGAGATAATCCGTGAAAGCACATGTCTCAGAAGCAGCTTTCTGTATCATACTTTAAAGCTACAGATAATTCCCAAATCAAGTGGCTGTAGCATCGAAGTGGTGTTCGGAGGCAAGAAAATTAAATTAACACTTTTGAGCTTTAAATCATCAGGATGGGAAGTAGCATTGTCCATGAACAGAATGATTTTTCTCTTTTGTTTATTCATTTTGTTGTCTAAATCCTCCAGCCAATCGCCCATTATCTCAGCGGTCATACACGTTTTTCTTTTATTTGACTTCCATGAAACACTAAGTTTTTGCACATCCATGTTATTGAAACATCTAGGCTTTGTAAAGACGCATAAGTATATATTTTTAGCTTGCTTGTTAGAATAATTTTGAAATGTTTGCAAAAATAATTGAAAATTTTTCAAAAATACCTGTCCGCTATTCGGAGTGTCCGCTATCTAGAGGAAATAACATGAATTGTCCTATATAAAAGGACTGAGACTCGTAAAAATGTCCGTTAATTAGAGGTGTCCGCTATTCGGGAGTGTCCGTTAAGGGAGGTATCACTGTATATCGCAGTAAAATGTTAATGGAGTAAACTATTAAAATTTCGAATGCCCCTCCACCAAAAATCTAAAATAACTATATTATTAAAAAGAAATTTAAATTCTAAAAGTTTACATTTATCCTTGAAATCACAATCTTTTAATTCATATACAAGATCAAATCAACATACTTCATTGAACAAGAAATAGACATACTTTCAGGAAAATATTTAATAAGCTATATAAAAAGGGATGAGCGAAAAATTTAGACAGAAAAAAAAAGTTAAAAACCATGATTTTTTTTCTTCAGCACTATAAACTAAAGAAAACACACACATGGAAAGTTTTCCAAATGTCTATACAGTCCCCAGGTACTTTCGAGAGCAAAAAGGCACTTTTGCAGGCCCTTTTTAGTCCATAACTAGGCGCACGACCACATAAGGGGAAAATATAATTTGGCAAGGAAGAGATTGCATTTGTCGATGTAAACCAAATAAAAGCTATGACTTTTTCGCAGATATTTTTATTCCCTCCTTCCGTAACATAACCAGACAATTCAAAAAAATAATGGGAAGAAAACTCGATTTGCCATTTTTATTTTCTTGGAGTGAAAGGTACGATGGAGAATTTGTCAAAGACTGTTGTACTTCTACATTTTTTAAAAACATTTTGAGGGAAGACTATGTCAAAAAATATGACAATTAAAAAGAATTAGTTTTATATTCGTGGTCACATATTAAAATACATTATCAAGACAACGTTTAAAAAATGTTACACCTCTAATGACAAATTAATTTCCCATGAAAATAATTTAGTGAGGACATGAAATTTTATGGCTATTTATAAACTAAAAAATTGCATTAACTTTAAAGTTAATGCAATATAATATGCAAAGCACTCTTCAAAACAAACTTTGTGAAATTATGTTACTAAATTTATCAAGTTCAGAAGTGACATTTAAACATGAACAAAAATTTAAATCTTAAAATTTTCTCAGCTAAGAAGCAACTACAATAACTTATGTAACATATAAAACTCTCTCCAAATAAAAAACTTTAACAAATTCATATTTTATTGAAAATCCTACTTTCTAACCCAAAGCAAACCTTTTGCTGCTTTACTAATAATTACATTTTCGTTTCTAATAGCATACATAAAACGTAGTTTTAGATAATGAGCTTATTTCACGCATTTTGTGCAGCGTAAACTAACACGCAAACGTAACTTTCATAATGCAAAATTTTTGCATACGACGATTCTGTTACAGAAATGTAGCAAAAGAGAATTTACTAAGCGGAATTTCTTCGACATATAACTTAAAAAACAAAGAAAAGGCACAGAAAACGAAATATTGGAACAAAGGATAAAATTAAAAAGATTTCAGTGCATAATGGAAGAGAAAGAGACAGAAAAGGCCAGTTAAAAATCCAATCTGAAAGTGTTAAGCAATCAGATTGAAAAGGAACACGGGATAAAAAATAAATAAATAAACGAAGTACGAAGCATTGAGCTCTATAAAACATGCAATATAATCAAACAATGCAAGAACTATTTAATCCCTCCATTTGTATTGTCTGTGAAAAGCGCGAAGTCAAAGCATAGGATTAAAAGAAATTTTAGTTTTCTCTTAAACCCTCCTCTCCCTTTCTCATCAGGAACAAATGCGGCAGCTCTAGTTCAATTTTCTGATAATCAATTTTTTTCCCTTTTAATTCTCCAAGTCACTTTTTTTCTATCGTTTTATTACCCTCCAGCCTCAAATCTTTAAGGAATACCTACAGCAAGAAAACTATATGCAGATCAGCTAAGGAGAGAAATACAGATTAGACGCTGCCGACGAAATCAACGACAAAAGCCGAGAAAAAAAAATATCGAAAAAATAAAAAAAAGGCAGTTAAGAATTAATTTGGTCTAAGCTTTAAGTTTGACACCTCAGTCTTCACAGATCTTTCCAGTCGTTAATGAGTCGCATGTAAATAAGAATAAAGTACGCTTTTTTTCTTTGTGTATGCGAAGTATTTTTACAGAGCAAAGATTTCTTCTTTTTTTTTTATATGAACACAAGAAAGCCGCGCATGTCTCCTTCCAATTAAGTATAAGACTGAATTGACCAATGAAAAGCCTTGAGAGAAAAGCAAATGTCACGTTTAAAATTAAATTCTGCTGAAATGTTTCGGAAAAATTTGTATTCTGCATTGCGAAAAAGAAGTTGGGGGGAAAAGTTAATTTCCCATCATTAAAAGACGAGTTTTGTGCGTGGATTGAAAAATTTTTTTTTCAATAAACAATTTGATTGTGACTTCATTTTAGTACAGGAAAACATGTTAAATTTTGGAGGCAAAGCATTAAAATTCTGAATAAGAATGCCACTGATTTGTTTTCGTCAAGAGAAAAAAAAGTGTTTTTAAATTAAAATTTTTACAATGTTTTAATATACGCGAGATATTTTTTTTTGACTAACTAGAACAAAACTTCATTTAAGTTCAGAAAATATGTAATTTTCAAAATATGCTATTTCACCAATGAAGCAATAAAAAAGTAGAAGGGATTTTTAAGAAAAGGATTCAATTGTTAGGAGATTCCAGGAGATGTATACAACCTAGCGTGAAGATTTTCTGTGACACGATCTTACAGTTTTAAGACAGATACGAAAGGCGTCACGAGTGTTTCAAATATCCACTAAACTCCAAAATACAAGGTTCGTTGAAACTATGTCTAAGAACTAGGAAAAAGAAAAATTATCCTAAATATTGTAAATTCTGTCAAATGGAATATGAAGAGAGATAGTGATTATCTTTGATAAGATAGGATATTTTGTTAAAGATACTCAGTGTACCATTAAAAAATCTTTCAGACAAGATTTCCTTACCAGCTTCCCTGTGCATGCAATAATTATTTGAGGGAGATAGAACTAACTGTATGACATTGATAATGCTCGATCATCGACTGTCAGGATCTTTAGTAATGTATATTTTAGAATGATATGATGAAAAGTAAAGTAGTCATTAAAGGCGACAATTTTCTCAGAAGCAAATTATGCATTAGGATTTTTTTTTAACTTTATGCTCGTTTTTCATTCTTCTGTAATCACAAATTGGAAGGTCTAGTCCAGAGTGGTGTAATAGGTGAATACTTTTATTTTACGTCTAACGAATTCAGCATTTTTCTTCATGTTTAGACAATTAGAGCAGCACTTTCTTATGAACTTCAAGGTACAATCATCGGAAGAGGTGGAAATAATCTGCTGACTTTATTCATTGCATATGTGCCTTTGATTGCACGTTTGTTAATTAAATATTTGGCATTAAAAATGTCGTTAAGATAACGCATTAAAAAGCATGCATAAATTTCTAACTACATGTTCTTCACGGAGACCTAAATGCGGAAAATATATTTGAGGAAAAGTTAAAAAGAATTAAAGTGAAATCCTGGACATTAGCAAACGAGTGTTACACACTGATTCACATATCACTTTTTAAACTTAAAAACAAGCCTAATGTAATAAATTAGTTATATAAGAGAATACTCGTGCTATACATGTTACTGTGGCAACAATAATTACCTACTTTATTTATAAATCCTTTTCACCTGTTACATTTGATAAATTTTTAGGGGCCT
Organism: Dolomedes plantarius; assembly: GCA_907164885.2. NCBI lineage: Eukaryota > Metazoa > Arthropoda > Arachnida > Araneae > Dolomedidae > Dolomedes > Dolomedes plantarius. The sequence goes on from OU015494.1 coordinate 116,765,149, forward strand.
ATTATTTACTAGTAAAATTATTTTGCTCTTAGCTTTTAGGAGGACAGAGCTACTTGAAAGCGAGGCTCTTATATTCTGTCTGTTCTGTTCAACTTTCTCTATATTTCTGCAAAGAACAGATCAACAGTGAGTAAAGAAGCTTTAGACTATTACAAGTTAGCTAATTGTTCGATATCAGGAGAATGTAATGTGTATCTGTACTTGAACAGAAATATGCAGTGCGGCATTTTCTTCAATATTCTTTGACCATTTTCAAAAGGTACATTTAAAATATTGTATTGAATGACCTAACAGGGTTTCGTCTTCCAAAAACATAATCTCCATAAATATTAATGTTTAGCAAAACCATGCATGGTTAAAAAGGAAAAAACACAATGTCCCCTTTTCGAGAAAATATAACATGTAATGGATCCAGTGAGCCCATACATAATTTTAAAACCATCATTTAATTTCAAAAGAAATATAAAAATTAGACGTCAAAAAAAAAGTCAACTTTAATTTTTAATTTGAAACTTATGTCAATTATAACTGGAATTTCCAGGAAAACAGAATGACTGGATATGGCTATGTATGGAATCTAGCGTATAAATGGCAATAGTTTCCAGAAGATATTGACATCTAACGTGAGTTAAATTTGAATGGAAGCTAGATCTATAAGCAGTGATGGAATTGACGCATTTGAAAGCTCTTTACTTTGAATCAGTTGAAGAATAGCTGAAAAGGTCCTAACTATGCCAATGTGCCTCATGGATTCGCGTCAATTGTATTTCCATAAACAAAGAGGAATAAAGGAGCATTCAAACCCCGAATAAATTTTAGTATGAAATAAATGAATATATAGAAGTAGTATAATAAACAGCGAGTTGCACTATCTGGTCTTATTCAGGCATATTATACAATATACGTAAATTTTCTCTTTAAAAAAAAAAAAAGCTTTTTTTTAATATGAATTATTGTAAACATGTATAAAGTAAAGCTCAGATTTAAACATAGGAGGGGGGGGGGGATACTGAAGGAATGAAAACAACATTTTCAATCTTAGGTTTTCAGTTTAGAGTCTTAAATGAGACTTTAAAGCGAGATTAGATCGGTAATAACTAGCATGAAAATAACGCTTTAAAAAGATTTCTTAGTTAAAACTTCTAAGGATAAACTATGTTTTTTCAAATCTTTCCATAAAAGTTACTTTTAAATATTCCCCATCGATACTATTTTCAGTAAAATAAGAAAAACACAGAAACATTATTTAAAAGATGGTAAATTATTTTCTTATCTTACCTTAAATCCCTCGCAAATTAGTTAATAAAATAAAACTAAAAAGTAAATTAAAGAACATTTAATGCATTTACATTTGGCGCAGTTATATGAAAATTTACTTCACTTATCTAAAAAAAAATTTAAAGTTTAAAAATTACCTCCACTTCTGAATAAAAGTTTTATTAAATCTTGAAGCTCCTTGTAAAAACTATGTTTGAATAAAGGAAGATCTGAGATTTATTTTTTGCCATGGTTTAATACACACTAGGTTATAACTAACAGAAACAGCAAAATAAATGCATTTCCATGTACGTATTTAAACTATGCATCAATAAATATTTCAGGAAGGAAAGCCGCAAAGGATAATATCTGACAAGAATGGTTTCTGAAACCACAGGATAACCTACGGGGCAACAGCCAAAATAAAAACTATTTTGTTAAAATCAATTAAAATTAAGAAGGGTTTTAAATTTTCTCCAATTTGAATCACACAGTTTAAAAGATTACATATAAAAATATCTTTTGAGAACGAAAACACGAAAATCTCACAAACAATGTATTCTTTCAAAAATATTTTGAAATACCTTCTGAGTACAACTTTAATAATGTTAAACCTTAAAAATGTATGCATATTGTCACACATTAAATAAAATAATTCTCTTTAAATTTAAGATATATGCATTATTATATCACTTGCAAACTCGTATAAATATTTTGTAGATATATAAATTTCTCAAAGCATAGTAAACAGTTTTCCTTCTAATGTAGGAAGATTAGCATCATCTAACGGGAGAGAAAAAGAAAGTTATTCATTATGGAGAGATAAGAATGAATAAATATATTTTTCGATGGGATAGTTACTTAATCACATTAACTTTTTGGCTAGACTGTGATTAGGAAGATCTCCCGCTGACTTCATATCAGCAGGGAGTGTGAAAACGCATGAAGAAATGAAATTATGGAATGTACAACTGGTCAGCTAAAACAATTAAAACAACAAAACATAAATAAATTGGAATTCGTTCAGATAAGGGGGAAATTTTATTACAAAATGACACTTACTTTTTCTATTGCTTCTCTTTTCTTTTCCAAGACATTAGGCAACTGATCCCAAGAAATAATTTCATCTTTCGCTAAGGGGGATCCTCTCTTCTTCTGAGCTTGCTGATTATTGTTACTATTATTCCCATTGGCCCACGACGATCCATTGTATGTCCGTTTGTGAACAGGGTGACTAGGGAGTAAATCCAAATTTTGTCCTTTAAACGTCACCAGATTTGGAACTGATTTGCTATGATGATTAAGTAGTTCAAAGTCAGATGGTTTTGAAGATGGCAAATGCGTTTGAGGCGAGATTTGATTAGAATTCCTAATTTCCCACTGCTTGTGCGAATTCAATTTTTTAGGCATCAAGGATAATTTTGGAGTATACATATTCATCTGCGAATGTGGTGTAGCTTCATACGGAGGTGGAGGTTCCATTTCCGAAGCCGTTTGCTGAGCACATTTTTGTTCAGATTTTATGGATTCAGCAAGTGACATTCTTTGGTAAAAGGACATTACAGCTTGCTTCTGTATTGCCTTTAATTCAGGATCTGAAACTCTTTGTCTTTTATCAGCATCAGGAAAAATAAATTTTCGTGATGTCTCGTCCATGCTTTTTGATTTGGGTGCTTCATATCCGGTTTTGTAACTAGAAAATGATTGTTTCGATCCAACAGATTTCGCAACATCGCGAACAGGTGATGTTTCATCTAAGCTCTTTGATTTGGTTGTTCCTTTATAGTTTGAAATACAAGTTATGTTACTAATATCAGAAGAAGAACCAGAAGTATCATCCCCACAATGACTTCGAGATCGGGGAAATGAATCGTTCGATGAAAAAGAGTTGGAACTTTTTCTGGAATCTTGTCTGGAAGGGCACTTATTAGGTTTGTTTTGGCATTCAGGCACTTTATGAGAATTTGATTTTAAAAGAGACGGTGATAAAGTCACAGAAGCATGACTTCGATACATTGCTTCATCAGGTGGTAATTGACTTCCACTTGCAGCTGTTGTGTCTAATTTTTTGGAACCCATTTTCGACTCACCATTTAGCCTACTAGATGGTCCTGTTGCATAATACAAGACACTTTCTGATCCATGCCTTTCAGGTTGTTGCACTCGAGCACTATGTGCAATTATTTCACGGTGACAACCGTGCCTAGCAACTACTTGAGCTCTAGTAGGCCCCTCAAGGAGTAAACTAGGAGCAGTGCTATCACAAGATGATTGCGGAGAGAGACGACCACTTTCAGGCATTGTTGAGTGGCCGCTGTCGAATAATGAACTCCTATTAGAAAGCTGGGTACTGAGAGTACTCAAATCACTGTACGAACCTTGCCATTTTGGAATACCGCGACCATGACTACTGCTTTCCATGCTACCCATCCACGTTCCGTTTTCACTGGATAGTTCAAAATCGTTCCCCTGTTGCTGTAATTGTTGTGGTTGTTGAGGGCCAACAGTTGCAGGAATCATTGGAACTGGTGGAGGTGGCATCTGCCATGCACTTTCTAATCGTAGTCGGTCAAGGAAAGGAGTATCAGGTCCTGATGCAACTCCTTTACCATCTACAATTCTTTGCTTGCTCCAGGCAGATGACAGAGGAACTGAATATTGAGCTTGGTGGCGCAAAACTTCTTCATATCGACTTAGAAATCCATTTGATTCCCCACTTTGGGATTCTTCATGAGGACCGGCAACAGAAGATGTAGCAGAAGGTATATCACGTTCGGGTGGAGAATGGATTCTATAATCTTTTTCTTCGTAACACTGCGGTATACAAGGAGTATGAAAAGCTTCAAAATCAAATTGTTTTGAGCTGCATTCAGCAGCACTATAATTAGGATATTGCAAGTTGTAGTTTTCAGCACTATTATTTCTATCCGAGAGACAATAGCCTTCTGGTGAACTTTTATTTGAATTATAATCGGAAGCACGTTCCAATACTGGTTGAAGCTGATTTGTAGATATCTTAAATTGATTTGCCTTTTTGGGTCTTGAATATACTACTTTTTCTTTTGGATAATCAGTCTGACCAGTCCATGAATGAGACCTGTATGAAACGGATGACGACGAAGGAGCTGTGACAGGCCATGAAGGATACTTCTCATGTGCAGCAATACACTTTGCAGAATCATTCCCATCTGCCTTGGAAGTAGGAGAAAATGCATTTTTATTATCCTGAGTTGGTGTATTTAAGGAACCAGATGATGCATCAGGAGATTCTGGTTTGGGTTTATCTTTATAGAACACTGCATCATTATCCTTGGAAGGACTACTGCGAGAAAACTTTGCTGAATTTTCCCATATTTTATCAGATGGCTTCGTTCCTTGTGACGAAGGACTTGTATCATCTCTCCTGTTGTATGTTTTGAGCTGAACTACAGGAGAAAAATCCAGCCCACTTGTTGACGCTAGGGCGTCATAAACAGAACCTTTCTTGAACCTTCGAGTTACCATATTGCCTCCCTAGAATGTGGAATAGAAAAAGTTTTATAGCGAAAAATATATATATGATCAGGATATAAGTAAAAGCTTTGTATTATATTAAATATAAGAGTCATTAAAATATTTAATAGGATGAGGATAGTGAAGAACATTACTGGAGAGTAAAAAATGTGACGAGGTAATATTTCTACGAAAGCGAGTACTACGAGCTTAATTCTTAGAAATAAGAAATGTTAGTGCAAGTGATATATAGATTTTTAAAACATATGTTTGTTTTAAAAACTAAACTAGATATACTCACTCCTGCTTCATCAGGTTCTGATTGCAGCAGACTCCCAGTTGAAGAAGTTGAGAGTCGCTGAGATCGCCCTTGCGCCAAGTGAGGAGTGGACTTCGTAACTGCAGGACAATTGGACCAGGTGTTAACAGACTCCACGCTGGTGGCGAGCTGCTTCTTGATATCTGTTGATGAATTTGTCAGAGAATCAATACTATCTTGGCGAGAGTGTCGAGACACTTCTCTTTGGCTGTAACTATGACGGAGTTGACGATGATTTTTGGCTCGCTCCGAAGCTACTTCTTGATGACTGAAACTTAATGGACGGTTGCGAGTATTCCATTCCAGCCTGAAAGAAAAGGGAGAGACATAAATTTGACTGTATATTTTTAAAAGTAAATATTTAAAGGTATGAAATTTTTTTCTTCTTCTTTCAATGTTGTTTTCACGTGAAAAGACTAACACTGGCGGAAAATATTTCATAAAATAGGGAGTTTCCTGACTGGATAAAAACGAGGATCATATTCGGTGATAAAAAATGGACTTAACTCGGATACGAATATACTACATTCTACATCCGTATCCAGAAAACTATAATGGATGCAGAATGAAATTTTATCAGTGAACAGCTGTGTGATGCTAGAAAATGAATATTATTTTAAAAAATTAAAACTAAGTATGGATTGTACATTAAAGAATTGAATTTTTTTCATACCCATCGATTGCAGTGAAAGGTTAAATACTGGATGATCTAAAAGTGAAAAGGTTGTAATTAGTGATTCTAGGCTGTGGTAATACTCTTTGAAAGGAGGTAATTCGAAAGAGAAGACAAAAAAATCAACACGGATGACTTATGATCGAGAAAAAATCAATATGTTCTATTTTCGCCCTTTTCCTTAATCCCATGTCGAAAACTATTTGGTACACCTCCTGAGTTATAGAGCTCACTGCTCTGACAAATTCGTATTTACAGCAACGACAACTTCGATGCGGGCAGTAGATGTTATCGAGGAATAAACTCACTAGACTAGGAGAGTTCATACAGCCGTAAAACTACGTTTTAGAGCTCGTTAAATTCTGAAAGAGAGCCATATCAAATAAATAAGCAGCTCTTTGCAATTGATTGGGAAACCAATGATCCTTTTGACGATTCTTTTGTTAAAAACTTTTTGGGTAGTACACAACTGCCATTAAAATTTTCCGGGCAAATAAAAAAAGAAACCTATAGCTGTATAAACACACCATATCATTTGATATATATTTCAAAGATATATACTTAAAAAAGAACTTTAATCTCGTAAACTCAAAAAAAGGAACGAGACAACTTTCTGAGTAATTTTATATCATCCTTTATGATTTAAAATATAAAATTGCTCCTTAAGTGAATATGCTTTACGATAAAAATGCCTTATAAATAGATACGCGCGCAGACTGAATGACTAATTAAACGAGACAACTAATATAAGCTCAGTCAATGCATACAAGCAAACTTAAACAGTTTACGCATTTCAGTTATCATCAAAAATTTTGAACAAATAACAGTTCGAAAATTAAAGTCATTCAGGTTTAAAGACGTAAAAAAGCTTAAATATGCTGTATTAAATAGTTAAAACTTTAGAATATGCTTATATTGTTTAAATTATATATACAATTTAAGCAAAAATATAATTATATATATATAATTTAAACAGCAGAGAGAGAGTGTCACTCGCTAGAGAATCACTGGATGAACTACATTTTATTGAAAACTACGGTAAATTAATGTGATTCTGTGTGGGTATTTTTTCTCACTTTTAAAAGATTGCTAAACTGCGGGCTTGTATGTACTGCAATGTGGTCCTAAAATCTGCGAACAATTTGTACCCTTGTTTTTAATAGGCTTCTATCAATCAACTAACGTTACAAATACGAAAACTAAAATAACCTTAAAAATCCATTACAGAAGGTAAAATAATTACTCAGCAACAATGCCCAACGCATTAGCAGCCTCCTTCGTCAGAAAACGAGGCTTGGATTGCTTGAAAATTCGAAAGTTTGCACGTAATACTTTTCTTTATAGAAATATGCACCTAAACTTTCTTCGCTTTATTGGGGTATAAAATTCTTCAACATTCCTAATGTTTATTAATATCACCTAGCTCTTTAAGAAACTTTAATTAATGTGATTGTGTGTGGGTCTTTTTTTTCTCCCTTTTAAAAGATTGCTAAACTGCGGGCTTGTATGTTCTGCAAAGTGGTCCTAAAATCTGCGAACAAATTGTACCTTGTTTTTAATAGGCTTCTATCACTGTAGATAATCGTTGGGGAGTTGAATTACTGTGAACAAAACTTTTTCGACATCGGCAAAACTTGTAGGCTCTTTTAGTATCAACTAAAAAAAAGATGATCTTTGTATATTAAAAAACTTTGAAGTCAAGAAATTTTGAGATCTTCTACTGCCTCCCATTCCTGGAATTTCAGTCAACCTTTTTTTAAAAAATATTTCAAAAACAGGTTTTCTATGTATTCACTTATCGAACTGGAGATTTAAACTGAATTCAGTTATTTTGAAAATCTCTTTACTAATCGTAACTGCCCCAACAGACTGGAGGTTTATATTTCATTTCTTTTGCCTGGAATTTGTATGGATAAACATTTTCATTTTTGAACTAATTTTTTTAATTTATATCTCCTTCATTCTGTCTCATTTTCGGTTATTATTTTACTCATCCCTTTGTATGTTCGAAGCATTTTCTTTATTCTGTTTTTCAATATTTTTTTATTTTCATTAAGAAATGAATATGAGCATTTTTTTAGAGGGTGAATTTAAAACAGTAACCAAGCAATGCGCAAATAGAAAGGCGGTATGAGAAATGACAAAATACAACTTAAATAAACTGACCTTAAGAACACAAGTTTCAAGAAAGAAATGAACTTGAAAATTTAGAAATTCAGTAATCTCTCAAGAGACATTTAAAAAGAAAACACGATGACCAAAAGATATATGGAGACAGCCCCTAAAACTCACCACCAAAAATCCACCAACCATAAAAGAGCCCGCCGCCGAATATGGAGCAATACACAGCTTGAATAGCTACGCAGGTAGCTAGTGCTATTGCATTCCTTTTAAAATGGGGGAAAAGTTTTAAAGTCGAGTCTTTGCTCATTCTAGAGGGTTTTATTAGAAAATTTTATCTTGGGCGTTTATTAGTTTTCGACGGGCTGAGAAAGTCAAGTACAGAGTATTAAAACTCGTACTTTAGGAAATGGGCAGAGAGCTTGCAGTTGCCAAGTTGGCGAAATAAAAAAAAATTGAATATTATGTAAAATGCACATTAAATAAGGCTTAGAAGAGGGGCCTCCCGTAAGTGAAGCAGAAAAGAGTGCGAATCAATTCGATGTAACCTGCCACGTGGAAGGTTAAATTGCTGAGAAAGCGAAAATCAGTTTTCACAACTCAATAGATAAGCTTTTAGAAGATTAAAGTCTGAGAGTTAAATTTGTAAATGCAAATATTTACCGAGCATTAGTTCCTACTCTAGCCATAGAAAGAGGCGTAAGAATTACGGGTTAAAACGCGTCAACATTAATAGATTTAAAAGTGCATTTATTCATTTTCCTCTTGAAACAAAACATTATAGGAACATATTCACTTAAATGAAATAGGCATTAAAGAATATCATTGATTTGCAGCAGAAATCGCATTAAACAGATTTTGCGGATATTAATTCAGATCAGTTTCAGAAATAAACTTTTAAAGGGCTCATTTAAAGCAGAAATGCAATTTATTAGAAATTTTCTCCGCTCAGCAATTAGTAAAATAGCATTTTAATGGAAGGAAATGCTGTGTTTTACGTTTTAAATTTATTACTGGATTAGGGTTTGATTTTTTTTTAATCAATGCTCACAATAACTAGAATAAAGATGCTTGAGTTTTTTTTTTTAAAGAGAGGAAAATCAATAAATATCATTGAGCATGGTATAGTTGTAATGTAACACTGCGCAAGTATATTAATAAGTTTGTTAAGTTTATCTGAAATCTGTGTGAGCATAAATGGACATAAATATTTAGTTCCTTCCAAATGTCTTCATCAACAGCCATTAAAAGACACACGAGTGAATGAAATAGATTTTTTTTCTTTATTAGTGTATATGAATGTGTTTTGTTATCTAGAGACCTGGGTTTCTGAATATAGTTTGTAAATCAAATATCTTACATTCAATACCTGACTCATTATTCTTGCTTGCTTGCAGAAGTCTAACAGACGAACTGTGCCCGATAATATTTAATATTTTTCGTATTTATTACTCCAATTTACTTTTTACCCCCTCAGAAAAAATAATATATGTAGTTATTTACCTTTAAATTTCTTCAGATATACATTTAAAAACATATTTCAATGGTAAACAAGAGTATTTATGAGCAGGCCCACACAGACATTATTTAATACAGGGATATTTGTCGGTTGCAAGGTATGTGAAGGAATATCAAACTTTCTCGCAATGCTAAGTAGCTCTATAGGTAAAACATTCGTTAAATGCAAAATCGTGCTTTCGCCACGCCTGAGAGCCACACGGTAATCTCAGAAACAATATCAATAGATAAAAGGTAGTAGAGAGATAGTGAGGTCTTTCTACCAAAAAAGTTTTTAATTACAGGAATCAAAGTACATTATCAGTAGGATATCAACTAAAGGTGCAATTTTTGGCATTTCTATAAGAAGTGCTGCAGATGAGATCCGTTCCAAAAAATAGCAACATTCATCCAGCATTCGGTACGTTAACCTGCGGATCTATATTTCATCCAGCTATTTTTTTTTCTTGAAGCTTCATTAAGTGAATGTTTATGTATTATGTATACCTAGGCGAATTTACTAAGTGTGAAAGATTGGAAAAGGATTTGAGAAGATATTTCTATTTATAAAATGTAAAAAAAAACAATATAACTCATAAAATGTCAGCATTTCTCTCAGGTATGGCTAATTCCATTATTAATCGGTATTATAAAAGTACACAAAAATAGACAAGTCAATGACAGTTAGGCACAGCAATTCAAAAATTATTTCAAAACTAAAAATCTTGAATGAATTGTTAACATTATTCACAATCTTTGTTTTTTTTTTATATATGTTTATGAAAGATTACAAAGGATTCGCACATCATTCTAATACTTTCTCAACAGCAAAGTTAAACTTATTGAAAGCAAAATGTAGCAAGAAGCTACATATATAAACTGCATATATATTTTCTCTTCATTAAATATATAACGTAACGGCATTTTCCTCAAAATTTTAACTCTTTCCTATTGAAGGCAAGACGAATCCTAATTATGCGATTTAAAATCGCTTCTGATGAGGTCAATACATCTTAGACAGTTCTCCATTCAAAGATATATCGAACTGAAAGAATAAAACTTTTAGTTCCTCTGATCAACATTATTTCACGTGAGAAAAATTATTTCACAGAGAATTTCGCATTGATTCAAATATTCTCCCTAGCATGCAATTGAATGTCGAACAGTCATTGTGAGATGACAGCTAATGTCAATGTCTAACAAAGGACGAAATTGCAGCCTATTCGTGAACACTAAGGTGATGACAAATTAGTAGCTGCAAAGACGGCTCCCAACACATAGGGGCCGAACGGGTTCTCCAAATCAAGTTTCCTTCGCCAAAGAGACCCAGTTGCGCACGGTTTAGCATGAAAGGGAAATGCATTGTTCTAGCATTCACAATGAGCAGCTGAATAGCGATTTTATATGTGCCACTAGATTCGGGAACAAGATCATTCACAACGTGCTAAGCTATCTAGAAACAAGCAGTCTGGGCACATAACAAAGCTATAGAAATTCTCGATAATAGGTAAGAGTAAGTCTACAAGTTCGATTCAAACAATTATCGGAAAATTTGCATGAAACTCAAGAATTACACACTCTGCAGTATAAATGCGGAGAGTTTAACAATTAATTATTAGAAATTCATTTATTTCATTGCGAATTTTAAAATGTTATAAAAAAGGGGGTGTTTTACAAGAATTAATGTCAGACATGATTTAGAGCCTAGAGGTGAAGGATTTTTAATTCATTTAATAAATTAAACAATGGAAAAAAATGAAAAATTTATAATTAGGTGACATGAGGAATTTCATTATGGCACATTGATTATATACAATTAATGTTTCAAAAGGCAATAAGTTGCACTGAACACAAGAAATTCGATTATTTAAATCTATTGCCTTTTTAAAGAATCCGAACCAAAGAGTAAATACAGAAATTTAAACAAAAAGTACATATATATTATGAATTTCTAAGAAAGTAACATATGTCATTTATAAAATATATGATGTTTGCATTATATTCATTAATCATAAAATAAAATATGTCATAGATTTTATTTACAATTTATTAGCTATACATCGACTCTCCAAATCCACGTGAACATATAGAACGTGAGGACTAACAGAGAGCTGCTAGTTTAATTTTTAAAATGCGATTAGTCGAAGCGTTATTAGGTTTTACAAAGCATTGAGGTTAAGTTATACAAAGCCTATAAGGTTGTTTTTCGTGTTGTGAATTAATTTCATTTAATGAATATGGAAGAGATATTTTGACAAAACAAAAATGTCAAAAATTGGTATCAAATAATTTTGCGAAAATCAACACAATCCGAGTAATCCTGAAAAACTGATCTAATAATACTCTGAGATTCTATTACTATATTGTAGACAGATAATTTCTTTAACGACAAAACGAAAATTAAATTGTATTCCATCTGAAAATAGGATATCTTATTCGTCTAACCTATAGAAATCTCAAATAGCTTACAAAGAGCGTCCATTGTTCTGCAGATATTGAATCGCTGTTACGTAATAAATTCTGAAATCCATATGAGCCCGAAAAGCCGCGCTTAAGGTAAGGAAGGTCAAGAAGAATGTCCAATCAGTGAGTGCGGTCAAGCAAGCTCAAAATGGATGGGATGACCAGGGTCATCAAAAAAGCATTGTCTGCACCTACGATGCTGTGACCTATTAGATCCGTAATTGGTTCAAGGGATAGAATATGTAGTGAGAAATGTACTTTTTTGGTCAAAAATCCCCTGTAAACAATATATAGGGAAATTTAACTTGTATAGGTTCAGTATAAAAATTAGGCTATTTAATGTCTTGTCTTAAAGCAATTCATAACAATACTCCAATAATTTCATAATTAAACCCCCTACAAATTAAAAAAAGATGTAAACAAATTTAACTATTTATAACTTATTATACATAAAATTACTTGTAAGTTTTTTTTTCAATTTGTTTTCCTAAAGTGAGTTATAGACCTTACAAATTTCTAATTATTACTTATTTGAATTATTATATTCAGAAATAAATTCGAATAATTTTTTTATGAATTATTATTGTAACTACGATTCCTAAATTGCCAAAAAAAAGTCCCATCAATAAAACATTAAGAAATTTATTTTAAGAATTATTTTGCTATAATTTTTGGGTTTTCATGCGACTCTCTTCGGTTAAAAATTAAGCAGAATTGAAGGAATGGGTTTCAGGCACAGCAACATGGTACAGCGGCATGGTATAAGGAATACACAAGATTTTTCATTCATACGGGTATAATTACCTCGCTTTTTTTATGTCAAAAGTCTCAAAATTATATATTTTTACTTCCCTATGAAATAAAAGTAATATTTTATAATTATTTGATCAGTAATATTTTCATAATATCTGTGATATAACTCGAACTAAACTTCGATATTTGAATAAAAAGTTTTTCACCACCATCAAAACACAAAAAGTTATATATAAAGTTATTTTAAATTGCCAATTTAGTGTATTTGTGGGTGTTTTTGCTATGTATCCAGTAAACTTTCAAGTCCTAATGTGTAGCAATGCATCCCTGAAAGTAGAATGCCTCTAATTTTTTCTTAATAAAATAACCACAAATATCTTAAGGAGAGAAACATCTAAAAATTTTAAAATCTATCTGAAACCATTTTTAAACGACAGAAAAATTCAAAAAAATAGAAGTAAAATGCTGTATGTTGCAAAATATTATCTATAGGTCACGGATTCCTCTAAACAAACGACGAATATACAGGTATCCTTTCAGCAGATATCTTGGCTTTTGTCTGTAGTCCAAAGCTCAGATTTCAAAGCAAACAGAGGTAAACGAAAAAGATGTTTTCTCTTCCAGCTCGAAAGAAAAAAATTATTTCCTTTTTTGTAGCATTCAGTTTGTGAATTCCAGAAAAAGGATTCATAAATCACACGAGAAGGCTACACTGCAAGACTCAATGACAGATGCCGACGTTGAAAAGACTTTGAAGAAGGAAGAGGTAAAAGATCCGAAGTTTCTGAGTTCAAAACAAATATAGTTTGGGAACAAGCTGCATGTACATCATCTCAGCAAAGTAAATAACCAATCAGGGAACAAAAATATAGAAATCCATCATTCTTTATGAGATTTATTCTCAGATATATGCTTATGCTACAGAAAAAATTCCAGTAAAGATGATTTATTCAAAAACAGATTTTTTGCTGCTTGGAATATTTATAAAAGATCAACTGTCTCGTTACTTTAAATAAGCCCCCCTTTTAAATCCGGCTTCAAACTTTGACGTATTTTATTGTTCCCAATTGTACCCTAATAAGGCCTTTAAAATCGCCAATCTCTATAAAAGATTACTGCTATCCTTGAAAGAAAAGGAATTTCCGGAAAACATCAAGGGAAAAACTGCCACCCCCCCCCCTCCCCGTCCTCGCAGCATTTTATTTTGGTTTACTTCTTCAGGTAGCAGACTTGCCAATAAAATCAAATTCATATATACGTACGACAACTGACATCTAGCAAATAGACCGCGTATTTCTCTCACTACATATGTGCCTCTCGCATTTTCAGTAGTTATATATATATTCAAGATGCAAGGAAATTTTCAGGCAATGGCAGGAATGAGGTAAAGGGTTTTTCTGCGAGTACAAATACGTGTTCACTAGAAAATTTTTACCCAATTTCAGTATATAAGAAAATCTTGATATGCATGATAGTGAATAGCAAAATAAAGTTTACATTTTAAGGTACAATAACTTATATAAAGCTCTTTCACATAGTTAATGGAATTCAATCATTTAATTTTTCCCCGACCAGGACATTTCTTTTCGACAATCGCTCATTCCCCACCATGGATTTGATAGCTTCTTTATTATGGCGGCCCCACACAGGTGGACCAACATCGATAATATAATGCACCCCCTACGAGAGGATAGCACTAAAACAGCCATGCCTTTGTCGAGATTCGAAGCCGAATCTAGTCCAAGGAATCTTGTGTCGTTAACCACTATATGACGCGGGCGGCCGCAGTCATAGAATGGGGGAAATTATTTAGATTTATTAAAAAATGAATCAAACATTGCATACATTATCCAACACTGAACAACAGAGAGAAAAGTTTATCAAACCAAAGTGAAATGCCATAAAGCTTCAGAATAGTTGACCCAGAGTAGTTGATCTTAACAAGCTGGGTACCCCGTGAGGCCTCGTGAGCCACAATTGACTTTCTTCATAATTATTTTTGTAGCATTAAAAATATCATAATCCAATTTTCATAATTATATATCAAGAAGGAATGAACCATTCAGACCACGAGGGCAACAAATGGACCATGTGGTATAAATGGAAAGTCACGTGGATTCAGTGTGCCACTCAAAGCAGGAAGCAAATGAAAAAAAAAATTAGTTTGCGCTTCTTAACTTGATACTGGAAATTCCTCCCATATATATATATATATATATATATATATATATATATATATATATATATATATATATATATATATATATATATATATATATATATATATGCGGCGAAAAGATCACAAATCAACGAATAAGATTTAATTTTTCAGTTCAACCTTTCCCCTCCTCTTCCATCAGAATCTTTAAGTCTGATCTCCAAGGTAAATGTTGTACATTACTTAATAAAACAAATTTATTGCAGTACATTCTGTTGTATTGCGTTTTTATACAATGTTCGTCATTATAAGCACGTTTTTCTTATTTAAAAACATGTAACAAAAAATTTGCGGTGTGTTGGGGGAGCCCGGAACGAATTAATGTCATTTCAATTCATTTCAATGGGGAAAATTGAATCGAAATGCGAGTATTTCGAGTTACGAGCTACGTCATGGAACGAATTAAATTCGTAAGTCGAGGTATCACTGTGTGTGTGTGTATATATATATATATATATATATATATATATATATATATATATATATATATATATATAAGAATAAGATGAAAGAGAAAACCAGTAATAGCTCTAAAGCTACTTGAAGCCAGGAACATCCAACATGTAAAGAAAAGTATGAATAAGGTTTTTGACAGCATTTCTTCATCAGCGGTGTCAATACTGTCTAAAAACCAATGGATTGTTTCTGATGAGTATGATCTATTAAATAAACACACTCAGACACCGTACAATACATTATTAACAGAAGAATTGAATAATAAATGAATTAAGTTTGAATAAAAGTACTTAACCAAAGAACACCAAGCCTGGCGCTAGTCAGAGTGGAAGTTAAGAACTTGTAACCGCAAGATGACTGACGTCATATAACTTGCAACCATTGAGGTAGTGGATACTCAGTTACAGACTTACTTAGGTTACCATATTTTAAGACTATTATTCCTTTATTTATTTAGTTTTTATTATTGTTACTACTATGAGTTAATTATTTTTTTATTATTCTTATGATTTTTATTTTTGTTTTTAGTAGTTATTATTTTTATTTTAACCTATTGTTATGTTTAACTTATTAATGCAACAGAACAAACTATTCATTAAAACAAAAAAAAACCAATTATGTTTTTGGATAGACTTACTGGGTAATTATTACGAGTTAGCACAGCTTTCAAGTCTATAATATGCTTAATCCTATTGTCTTTAGAACATAGCCTATTTATACGAACTAACTGATTTACAATAATGTTATTAAAAACAGATTTATGCAAACAGGTTAGATAATTTTGAAATTTAACAATATTAAAATTATAGTCAGATCTTTTGTTGTATAAGTCATAAGTAAATTTATTGTTAGTACTTAATTTAATATTAATATCTAGAAAGTTTACATTAATATTATCATGGCTACTTTTAATTAGTTCCAAATTAGGAGATAGTCTAAAGAATTGTGTATATATATATATATATATATATATATATATATATATATATACACACATACATACATACATACATATATATTTATACACATTCATACATGTGTATAAATCTATCAACCCTATTTTAAGAAATGTGGCTGCAAGGAATGCCATATATTGTCTAAAGAATTGATAACAGAACAAAGAATACATAGTAATGATTTCAAAATGCTTCGTTTGCCCCTGTGAAAAAGCTTTTACGTACTTCGCATCAACGAAAGCAAATAAATCTAAATATTTTCTGTCTTGATGCACTTTTTTGAGATTATCTAAGGACAAAGTAACCTATACAATTCTGTATTTTTGAGTAAGGCCTTTAAGAATCTACACTGAAAATGTAAGAAGAAATAAAGTATTTTCGGTAAAATCTGAGTGATCATCTGACTTTTTTCCACGAGAACATAAAAGCCTCTATTTTCCTTGAATGTATGTGAGAATATTTTGAATAGATAACAGCTCTAAACCTGTTTGAAACTACTTAAAATTTTTGTTTGGGGTTTCTAAACGCAGCCATAGTTCCATAGCTAAAAACTTTCTTTGAAACTTCTGCATAACGAATCCATGAAACCCTTTAAGCCTACCAAACAACTTTATTGATGTCTGTTAAACAAATTAAATACTATTTCTTTGGAGCAATTTCAACTATCGTCGAAACAACGTTTTGTCTCAAGTTCAGTTTTTTTTTTTTTTTTTGGCAAAATAAAGTGCATTTTTAGGGAGCAGTGATTGTATGAAACATTACCTCATTTTTCGAATACGTGGGCCATAATTAAATTCAAGAAAGCATATCTACCTAGCAATGAAAAGTTATGAAAAGCGCACTGGCGGAAGAATTTAGTGTAATACGGTGCACGTTTATCGGTATCCTGCGCAGTTTTAAATTTCTCAGCTTCCGTCCGAGCTTAACAAAGAGTGTGGTCATGAATTCCTTTCTCTCTAGGAGTTGCACATCATAAAAGGAGAGGGGGATCCTTTTTCTCCAGCGCAGACGCACTCTCAAAAACAAAATACCAATAAGAGAAAATCCCTTGAACATACGTTAATTGAAAATACCTCGAAGCAATATATAGGGCTAGAATATCACACCAACAAAATTAATTTTTCCTTTCTTTCTCTTTCCTCTTCTCCCTCGTTTGCAGTCCTTCTGCATTCCTGGAATAGTTGACTTAACGATCGCTTACAGCAATAGATAGCGGTAGTGCACAAATTAATCTCTAGGGCTGCCAGAACAGAGATAAGAAATTCTTTAGGTCCCTTTTTTATTGGTTTGTTTACTTCAAAGGGAGCTCTTTTGTTAGTTTGCTTTGTTTAATAGTGATCGGGCTGCGGGCCCTTTCGACAGTAGACACAAAAAACGCAGTTAATTTATTTCGTCTTGTCCCAGCATTGCTATATATAATTTGGTACATCTTCCAATGCGAATTGGACAGCAATCAATAAAATGTAATTTAGATGTCAGTCACGGGTCGGAAGAAGCAAAGGGACACAAACAGGGTTCCATTCAGACAAGTTAAGCCGTAATACGTTATGGACGGATTTGTAAACAATGCATATCAAGAAAGTCGAAATCATGTTTAAATCCCTCCAGAGTCAATCTTGACGGAAAAGAAAGTGAAAAGAATTAAGGAAATCTTCCTTCCTCCCACTCAGTTTTCTTTCAAAATTTTGTTATTGCCACTGGAGAAGTAAAATATTTTTTTCCAAAAAAAGGTAATGTGCCAGTACAAAGCTCAACCGATTCAAAATTGTGCAATCCCTCTTAATTGTATATGGCGAATATCAAGCGTTATGAAGACAACAAACATCCTTTAAAATTACTTTTGCCACATGATTCGTGTTATGCAGGAGAAAACCAATTTTCGCCACTAAGGATCAGCTAATGCTCTGAGGCACACACTTGCTAGACAAAAATCAAAGGGCTTAGAAAATGCTTTAACCACTTCGGACTTTCGAACATTGTAAAATTATAGCCCACCACAAAAAAAGTATTATTAACATTATACAAACTAGAGGCTAAAATATGCAAGACATTCTTGGATCCTTTCCTTTCATAAAACATTATGACTCTAACCTCCTTTATCACCATAGGTTTACAATTTGACAGCATGAAAAAATATTACACGGAAGTTATCTGATTATAAAAGCTTTCTCTTAAAGGAATAAATCTTTGTATATTTTTTTAAGAACTAAGTTTTTACGATCTAAAAATTCTTTGATTACTCTTAAGATCCTTTTTTTACTAACATAAAGGATTTCACTGCATGAACGAAAATGCTAGAACATCTCCTTTACTTTTTTTAAGCAACAGAACACTTTTAAGCAACAAAAATTGGCAATAAAACAAATCATACATTTCGACAATTGACAGGCGTCAATAAAGAAAATTAACAATACGAAATATGGACACCAAAATATATTACTTTACCCTATTGTCAATATACAGTTAAATATTGTTCAGGTTTTAAATATTTTCTATTTACATATTACGTATTTCTTGATTAAATTTGTAAGAGTAAGAAATGGGAAGGAAAAAAATGGGTCCTTAAATACATATGAAAATTTATGTATCGCAAAATCTTACATACTAGTACATATTTTACACATATATATCCTCACATATCTATGCTTGAGACCGTCCTCTAAAACATGAAGTTGACATCTCTTTAACAGTTCCTGTATAAATATTTCCTATATCAATAAACACGTTTTAGTATGTGTTTTCTTAATAATAAAAAAAGGCACTTCAAGCAACAAAAATTTAACATAAAACAGGATTTTTATAGAAATTTAGATATATTTTACAGAAATTTGAAAAGAATTTTTCAGGAGTTAAAAATCACAAAGCTAGTGGTTTCGTACTTTTTTTTAATGACATACTATTTGTGTATCTATTTTTTTCATGAATTTAATTAGAAATAAAATATTTTTAAACAGATTGGTAACACTGCCACCCTATGCTTATCTTACTGCAAATATTTCAATCACATAGCAGTTATATTGTATTACTGTAATAATGCATTAAAAAGTTTAATGGTAAAATAAAGTTAAAAATCTTAAATACAGGTTGCATATTGAAAGTACAGGAGAAAAAAACCCTCACACAGTAGCTATATATCATATTTCAGTATATAAAAAAAGGTGAGCAATTCAATTTATTGCAAAAAAAAAATAAACTAATAGGATATTAAGGGCTAAATATTTTTTCTTCTCTCCAAATAAAGGCAAAATAGATATGACTAGCAATGATAAGAGAATAAGCTAATTTCCAACTACATGCGTCGATAATTAAAACTGGAACCAAGCAAATTTGTTACAGCATATTCGAAAAGTTCAAATCGAATCTAGCAAACTGATAAGTAAAAAATAATAAAACGAAAGTACAAATAAAAGAGTTGCGATGTTAAAAAGAAAAAAAAATCTATTAAGTCGGTAGAAACAACTTAAAAAATCTTTTTTTCAGAGATGTTTTTTGTTTTTTTTCATACATGTTCAATTAATTAAGTAATCAAAGAAGTCGGAACAAGACAGTAAATGAACTAGTCTTATAGCTACAGCGTGGATTACTTCTAGTTAATTTAATGTCACAATTTTTTGTAACATGTGCCTTTTAGAGTATTTGCTCTCATGGAAAGGTTTTCCTTTGAAGATGAATTGAAATTATCGGGGGAAAAAATAAAATTTATGCGATATTAGTTTCGGATATAAAGGGACTAGAGATTTCGGTTCCTTAAACGTTGTAAATTTAATCATCCATTTTATGGACTGATTGTAGTTGTTGGAAAAATTGAAGTTATGCTTGTTTCATTGAATAAAAAGAGCTCAAAGGAAATATGTATATTTTGACATTTTCTCTCTAATCACGTGAATGAATGTATGGAAAGGGTAATTAATCCTTAAATTTCATTTTGATATTATTTCTTTTGCACTTCTACCGAATATCAATATCACAAATTTTTCCAACAAATCTTAATACCGTAATCTGAGTTTCAAGGCTATGTAATAAATTTAAAATACGTAAAAAAAAAACTATCTTCAATTATATATACGGTTACGTAAATTTTGCAACAAAAAAAAAATACCATATATAAAATTTCGCACACACACACACATTATATATATATATATATATATATATATATATATATATATATATATATATATATATATATATATATATATATATATATATATATATATATATATATACATATACATACACACACACACACATATATATATATATATATATATATATGTAAATATATATAGTGGAATCTCGATCGATCGTTTACGGAATTATCGTTTTCCCGTATGTGCCGTGTATTTCACTCAGTCCCGAGGATCATATTGCTTTGTTATGTTCCCGGATCTATCGCTTTCCCGCATTTATCGTTCAGTTCAGTAGATCCCTTGAAAAACGATAGATCGGGATTCCACTGCATATATAAATTCCAAAAATTTCACATTTATAAAAAAATAAATAATAAAAAAAATCACAGTTTTCTTATTTGGTTAGGTAAGTATCAAAATTCTTAGTTAAAAGCTAACGTTGCAGTAGTCTCCACATTATCTTCTTTAAGTCTTTAGTAATAAGTAATAAGCAAATTTCGAGAGTGAGACTCTCAGTTAAAGACCGTGGATGGTCTTAGACAAGTAAATATGTTAATAAATTATTACTATTATTACCTAATTTCGCTTAAAAAACCGTTTATCACCGAGTATTCGCGAATAAATGCGAAAAGTAGTAAAAAAATTACTTTTCGCATTTATTCACTCACATCGGCAAATTTCGCATTTATTCGCATCTATATCGTAAATACGAAAATTACGTATCCCTAATTATATATTTTGTACAAGTACCTATTTATTCTTCTTGATATACCCATACATGTTTACGAAGTATGCACGTTTGAGATACAAAACTTGTAAACTTAACACCGAAAGACGGAGAGTAAGATAAGTATTAGCTAAACTTTGGAATCTGTGTTACGTCGGCGAATGTAAACACCTGAATTAACATCCCTGAGCCCAATATAAAAAAAGAGATAGAGAAACAAAAATAAATGTCGTGAGAAGCTAGGCATCTGTTAAACCGCAAGAGATTTTCTTTTTACTTAAATCCAGAAACTCAATATTTTGCATCAATATTCTGTTGCGTTAGCTAAACAAAAACATTTTTAGAGGGCGGAAGGGGAAAAAAATATCACGCATTTTTCACGTTTTCAAAAGCAAACACGCATTTTTTGAACTAGAAACATGAGAGAAATCCGAAATAAGAAATACTGTAAAGGTATATTTGCATACATATAACTTTTCGTGGAGACTGGGGGAGACGAAATAAAAAAAGGCCCATATTTGCGAAATACAAACCAATATATGACGGGAAAGGTGAAATTTTACCCCACACCAGGGGGGAATAGAATGCTGTGATTGGAGAATATAAAAATCTGAAGGTATACAGATAGAAAATTTAATAGTCACTCAGCGTGCCCACGCCATCTGCTATTTTAAACAAAATTAATACAATCAATTTCGAAGATAGATGTTCATGCGCTTCCCATCTATTACAAGACCACCTTCAAGAGCTAATAAATATACTTAAAGAATTTCAGACTCGGCACTTTATTAAAATTCCTGATCACGTTAGTCCCATAGATAACTTAAGTATTCCAAACTTCGACAAAGTTAAACATACGGAACGACGGTACATATATTTTCTATCAGCACAGATGGACAAATATATGCAATGCCATGAAAGTTTATGTGGCTTGTTTTCATTTTTATTTTTTTAATATTTATTTTAGCGAGGTAATATTAATGCGATAGATATGTGCCTTAGAGGAAATTATTATGGTGATATTCTGTACCACAAAGTATTAAAATGATCTAACAGTTATGTATTAATCCAATGGTTCTCAAACTTTTTCAACCCACGTACCTTTTTTTGTGTGTCATTAACTATGCGTACCCCCAACAAAAACACTTTAGTTTAACTAATATAACACATTTTATTAAAAGTTTTATCTGTTAAAGTTTTATCTGTTAAAGTATTATCTGTTAAAGTTTAAGAAATTTAAATTTTTTTTAATTATTTTAAGTTTTTATTAATCAGGCATAAAATTAAAAATAATCTCAGAAATAAGGCTCAGAAAATAATTTGGGGGAACGCTGGGCTTCTTTTTGTTTACAAAGTTCATCAATATTTGGCTCCAGGCTTGGTCAAATACAGCCGTAAATCATCCTCAACATTAAGCATGTTTCTATACTTGTTCTTCGGGTAAGTTAAATTTCAAAATCCTTTTTCGCCCAGGTAAGTTGTCGTAAGCCCCAGAAGGTACTTCACAACAATGTCTGCTAGTTCTTTGTGTTTACTTGCGACGAGCGACGTGTTTACTTGCTGCTTTACTGGTAGTTTTCATTTTAAAATCATTACTCAAACTTTTGTCACAATTAAATTCTAGCATGTATCAATATAATTTTGTGTACTTTTTGGTAGTTAACCGCATACCCCTAACAGATTTTCGCGTATCCCCAAGGGGTATGCGTATCACCGGTTGAGAACCATTGTATTAATCAATCAAGTTGTTTTCTCGTGTTTTGGAATAACAAACCATCATATTTCCAATTCTGGAAGCTATTATAAGGAAATATATAAAACATTTCAGATTACCTCATAAAAGAAAATTATATTTTAAATTTAAACCACTTCGCATAAAACAACGAAAACATTTCTATGATGCCCGGTATAAAAGGCTTAAGTCAAAAACAGTGATTTTTAGATACTTGTTAAGTGTTGATAAAAAAAAAAATCTTTTGACTTGAATGAAAATTTGATTATGGAAATAGAAAAGCAACTTTGTATACAAAATTTATAGACCTAAGCTTTTTATACCAGTCCACCTATCTATCTACACACACACATACATTATATATATATATATATATATATATATATATATATATATATATATATATATATATACATATATATATACATATATATATACATACATACATATATATATATACATATATTAAATCAATACTAACTAGTATCTAAAAGTCACCGTTTTTGACTTAAGCCCTTTATACCGGGCATCAAAGATTTATGTCCTGTGCATCAACTAAACACATCAATCTAACATCACTAACATCAACTAAACACATCAATCTAACATCACTAACATCAACTAAAAACATCAATCAATTTTAAAAAAATTAAGTCTAACTTAAATGCCGATTTTGTTTTAACTCAACATATTAAAAAGAGGAAAAAACTCTTCAACACCTCCTTGTAAGTTAGTTTTCTATTTATTTTCCAAATTGTGCAACATACAGTTTATTAATATGCAATTAAATTTAATATCTTCCTCTTTGTTCAGTAAAACTTAATGAAATTTCTTAACCTACTAAAACATTTTCACTTTAATCCATATAAAAATTACTTCAATGTTTTTTTTCAGCTGCTCATCACCAGGACAACCTTTATCCACTGGTTGAAAAAAAAATTCAAAAATCGTATACAAGACTTTTCCAAATATTTCAATGGTTTAAGTGATAAGTAAATATTTAACCTAAATCCATCTCTCAACCACTCGTAAGTAAACACGGAAATTCTACGAGCCTCAACAGAGATCGTGCAAAATTGCAAAACAAATTGCATAACTGCGTTAATTTGTTTTAACTACCAAACTTTTGACATTCAAGAACCGTTTTCAAGAACATCAAATAAATTACAGTTAATAATTTCACGGCACTGACAGTTCGTATTAAAATATTTAAAAAGGAAAATGATTTTTAAATAAGTACTAGTTGGTACCCGTCAAAACATGACGGCTAAATAGAAAATAAATTTACTAATACACAAATTATACTCAACACATCATTACCAAATGTTGAAAATGAATGCGCAGAAACAAATTAATGTGTTTAAGCGGCCTCGTGCTTAGTGAGTATCTAAAGCCAGATTTAAAAATGTCACTGGGCATGCGCAGAAAGCAAGTTTTTTTTAAATTGTAGATTACCGCTAATTAAGCAGCGCGAAATAAACAATTTCCATGAGGTTTGATCTTATATTTCACAAACATAATTATCATAAAAATAACAGAGAGAGATCTAGAGAAACTCCTCGGAATAAACGTATTTATAATTTAAACATGTCACTGAGCATGCGCAGAAACAGTGAGTTTCTAAAGCCAGATTTAAACATGCCACTGAGCATGCGCAGAAATAATTTTTTTTAATTGTAAATTATCGATAATTGATAGAAATTTAGGTTACAAAAACCAAATTTGACAAATCTACAGATTACAATATTTTGTTTAAGACCAAAATGAAGTAAATTGATGCAGTAGTTTTCTCTCATCGACTGCTCAAAAAGTCTGTTTAGTAACTTAAATATATAGATAAAATTTACCAACGTATTTATGTTCAAAATATTTCATACAGAAAATGTGAAAAAAGGCGGTTTTCCTGGGGGGGGGAGGGGGAGTGCATTTTATCAACCTATTAATGAACATATCAAATTGGTAATTATAGTTAACATATATTTATAAGGAATTCATTTAAATCCTCATAAAATTCAAAATTTCCTTTAAAATATCATTCTTCTCACAAAAGGAGGCAAATGCGGAACACAGTAATAGCTTTTAAAGCTGACATTGCCTTTAATATGGAGCCTGAAAACGTGTTATAGTACGATAAACAGAAATGCAATACTGTGAGATTCGGAGCGAGAAATTGCCAAAGCTAGCCACAAATATTACACGCATTACGCTCAATGTAACGACACTGATTTAATGTACTTAATCAATATGCAAAGCCAGGAAACTCGTTCAGACTTCCATGTAAAATCTATCAAAAGCCTTTAAGTGCAAAGTAATTTGATTTTGATGCGTATTTTACATTTGAAACATTAGAATCTTAAAATAAGAATTTCCAAGTAATTGCAAATGCCGCTGTTTATTAAATGAGCTGCGAACCTAATGCTGCAAAGTCATAAAATTCCATCCTTAATGACTACACCAAAAATAATCAAATCAGAGTTTTTCTTGACGGGAGAAAAAGAAAAAATATATAACCTTTCTAAAATCATTCATTAAAAATTCTTTTTAATTTTACTTCTTTTAAAGACTAGGGGAGAAAGATTTACTTAAATATCATTTAGATTTTCATTGATAAAAGGATGAAGAATAGTTAGGTAAATTTTAATAAGCAGACGGAAATCGCGAGTAATTACAAACTACATAACATATATAACGGGTATTTTATTTTGCATGTATACACACTTACTATTCAATGACTTTTTTTTTTTTTAAAGGAGAATTCACATTAAAGATTTTAATAATTTTGTTCCTGCGTTTTAAAGCGCAGGATATGTTCTAGCAATTAAAATAAAATCTGAACTTGAAAAAAAAAGAAAAAAAAGGAACTCCTTGCAGCAAAAATCTATAATAATAAATGATACTCTGAATTCTGAAAGAAAGAGAAGGGTCTCATATCCAATTACTGAAACGTAGTCAAATAAAATAAAGTATACTTTCCCATAACAAGAACACAGGCAAGCAATTGTATTGTGTATGAAAGATCGAAGTTGTTCAATAAAAATGAACTGCAGTTTAAAATATTGAGATACAAAAGTTTTTTTTAAATATATATTTTACCTCTGCATAGCACATTCTTGTTTAAATATACTCAGCATAAACTCTTTACTGCAAATAAAAAGTGAATTTTAATTGTGGTTAGAAATGGTTATCTATCGCATAACAATTTCTGCACAATTATTTTAGCCTTTAAAATGCATCAAAACAGTTTATGAATCTGAGGAAAAAAATGAAAACAAAAAAAGATGCATCAAATGACGTTTTTGCATTATATTAATTACAATTGCTAAACGGGAGAAAATAATGATTCGATTTTTTTGTCAGAAATTCTTTTGTTGGAAAACAGAATTATTGTATAATAGGCTACAACGAAACAGAGACATCTTAATTTATTAATTTCTGAAGGCTTTGAAAACTGCGCTAAACCTAGTAAGATATTCAAGTTACAATTCAGGTGTTCTCTGGTCCTGAAATGTTTCCTCCGCATGTTTTTCACTATTTTTTTTTTTAAGCACAAATTTGGGAGTCATTTGATAATTGCGAGTTCATCAATCGAGACACAAAATATCGGGCACTTAAATTTTTTCCGTTTTATATAATTTGTTTTGAAAAGGCTTTAAATTATAAAATACTAAATTTAATTTCTCTCCCTATAACTTTTTTTTTAAATTTATAAATCGACGTTTGCAATAGACGTGTTTGTCATTATAAAATCATATCTTAATAACTAAAATTTTATGACAGAACTTTAGACTAATATACGGCTTATTTATTACTATAACAATTAATGCTTCAGTTCTGAATAAAAGCTAGGTAAAGCTTATGTTTTATGAAGATCTAAATTCTCAAGGCAGATTATACATTAAAACACAACAGTAATAATTTTTCAGAAATGAATTCTTCCTTCAAAATTTACAATAAACCTTCAAATTTAGTATAAACTGCGTGTCTGTATATATCTGTAGCGTTATGGCAGATGTTGGTATGCCCGAAAAATTCAATTTTATGTTTTAAGTTGATAAGTCACACTTTAAATTGATTCTTTAATGTGGCGAAAGCTGATAGTGGAATTATGAAATAATACAAAGTTATTCGTATTGGCAAATGCTGTTATGTATAAAAGAGGTAATATTTCGTCCCTGATTGAATATTTTAGTCCCTAATTGAAAGTATTCATTGAAGACCAGCCATATGCTTGAGGTTGAATATGAGTATTAACTAAAGAGTATTTGGATTGAAAAACTTTAATTGAGAGATTTTATATTTCACAGCAAAAATCCCTTTTTCAATTTGCCGAAAACATGAAAAAATGACTTATCAACATCTGCTATAATGCCACAGATATATATATATATATATATATATATATATATATATATATATATATATATATATATATATATATATATATATATATATATATATATATATATATATATATATATAATGATTTAAGATCCACACCGAATACATCAGAAATAATGGAAGTAATATATTTCAGCAAATTATAATTCTGGTATATCATCGATAAAACATTGATAAACACTTTTTAAGACATTAAATTTATGAACAGCTACCTTATTCGAATTAAGAAAACTGCTCGATCGAAGGAAATAAGATGAAAATTAGGCATGTTGGGTTGTGGTGCATTCTTGTTTAAATATGCAATATGGCAGTACATCATACTCTAAACCAGGGAAAATTCAAGTTTGCCCAAATTCGAAAATAAACACTAGATTTCGAATAATACGCATAAAATAGGAAAGAAATGTTTCACATATTTATAAAATTGTTTCCAAGTTACATAATGAATCACGTTTTTATATACCTAAAAATGAACTAATTTTTTTAAAGTTATTATGCGTAACCTTCATATAATATTTTTAAAAAATGCTATAAACTGATGATGAACTGAAACAGGTCATATTAATTGCATTTTTAATTTTAAAGCAGGGCCAAATACACATACATAATTCTTCCGATACAGAACCTCATTAGTTAAACCACTTTACTTTCCAATGAAGTTTGTTTTGATTTAGGATCAGTTTTAATCATGTTAGCACCTTGATTTATCGCTTAATAAAGTATTTGTGGTACTCAACAAAATTTGATTAGCAGAGATGGAAGAGCGAGAGAAAATTTTGGAAGGCGGTGAGAATTATTAAATCAACCATGACACTTCATTTCGAGAGCGTTTATTAGAATCAATCATTCATCAATTCGTTTATAGATTCGGATCCATATTGAAGAAAAGCTCAATGTACTAGAAACTGAAATAAATCTTCCATTTCTGAAATAATGTATGTCCAGCCAATGCCCAAAAAATATTTCTGAAAGGTACAAAGCATGTTAAAACTATTTGCTTATTTACGGATTGAAAACTATATGAAACACACATACTAATTTTTTTTAAAAAGTAAAGAATTCATAAATATTGTTTAACTGGATTTTTATGTATAGTTGAAACTAAAAACCCAGACATGAAGGTAAACCAAATCAGTGAAACCAGAATCTGTTTACTAGTAACATTTTTTTCTGTCTCAACATTTACATTTTTCTTCTTCGATAGGAAAGCTGCAATGTGCGCCTTACTAAACAAATATTTATATTGAAATACAATTCTTAATTCTTTGAAACAGCTAAATTTTATTTTATATTAAGTTGTGTGTGTATGTATGTACAATACACACACATTTTTTTTAATATATATATATATATATATATACACATACATATATATAACTCAAAGATGTATGACAGCACTCACAAACACGTGTGTCCAAAAATATTTTAAGTTCCACAACTTTGACAGATTTAGGGAAATCTCATTTAATCTGATGTAAAAATGTATATGTAGTACAGAAATATTACAAAACACTTAGAAGTGAGACAACCTTCTTCCTTTTGTTAAATAATATAGAATTTCCTCCGATTTTTTTTCGCTTTAAGATTATGTCAAAAAAATTACTATTTATATGAGCAAAGTCAGGACATAAAACAGAGAATATTACAGAGCTAAATTTTAAAACTTAGCAATGAATCAGTATTTTTTTTCAAAACGTCTACTTTTCATAAAGTAAATAAATTATAACCTTTAATGTGTTAGAAGTTTCATCAAAAATCATTGTGAGATACTTAAAACTCCCAGCAAAAGATCAGGGAGAAGGTATTAAACCAACAAAGTTATATTAAAAAGCAAAAGAGCGTAGAATTTTTACCTGAAAAGCTTTAAAAAATTATATTACCCTGTAATTAGAGTGTTACATTTTTTTTTTCTTCGAAAAGAAACCATTATTGAATAAAACATGATATAACCAATGATTTGCCAGTAAGAATAATGGTAATTACATGATAAAATTCCCTATCTCCCATTTAATTCAATTAGCTTCACACTTCACACATTATAAAAATTGAAATCAACTCTCACGATCATTAGACGGGCGGTATTTGGAGAAAAGGTTCAAAAAGCGTATCCTCTTCAACTTCAAAGAGAAAAAATGTACCAACTCAGCTCAAAGACTTATCTTAATTTAAAGCACAATAACTTCTGCACTACTTCTTGCTTTATGACTTCCGATAAAGTTTTTAAAAATGCAGAGAATCTTCTTTTTTATTATTTTTAAAAAAGATATACCATACGGACAACTCCCAAAGGATGACGGGGGAACATGAAAGAAACTTTAATGACCACAGCGACATCTATCTTATTTTATTTTATTTTACTTCCCCCCCCCCTTTTGGTCGTAGAACAGCATATTGGTTGATCTTGTACAATTTTTTTTTCCTTTTTTTTCGCGTGAATGCGTGTGCGTTGTTCAGCTGTCGCTCAAGGAGCACTTGATTTGGAGCTTTTTTAATCATTGCTTACTCCTTCATGTAAGACCCAATAGGTAACGTGGCAGACTCAGTGCCATTCAGTTTTAAAGATGCAACAAAAGCAAAATGGGGACGAGGTAAACATTACGCTCAAATTTTTCTAGATTCAGAAAAGGCAGGATTTTATTTTCTTTTACATCCGAAATTTTTTAACAGTAATGAGCAAAGAAACGACAAATAAATTAATATCAGCGATTAACTTAAGTCATCAGTCCATCATGCATTCCTTATTTACATTTGCGTATTACACTTTCTAAAGTATTACAGATTTCAGGGAGAGGGGGGGGGGGAGGAAGATCAGATACATGTCAGGTAAATAAAGTTCACTTTAATAAACAAATTAAAATATTTTTGTGATAAAAATATATATAAAATTTCCGGTTTATAGCAAACAATATTTTAATAAAACAATCATTTTATAATAATTTTCCGTTTTTCAAAACAAATTAATGTTGATTAATTAAATTGTCATGAATTCGATTCGATATCTCAACAAATATTATCAATCGTAGCCTTAGAAAATTAAACATTTTTATCATTTACTATATTCCCTGCATCAATATTGTAAATTTAAAACTACGTTTTTTTGGTAGTGGACGTCAAAAGGTATTGATGGGCAAAATTAAGAATACTTTTTTAAAAAGCTGGCTGTAGTTTTAATACCAAATATCGCTGAAAGAATCAAAATAATTTTTTTTAATTATTATTGTTTACACAATGGAAGAAAAACTAAACATTAACACAAAGAAAATAAACAACGAAAACTTCGATATTTTCTTTTGAAAACTCTAATACATTTTAATCCTATCAAGATTAAAGCTTAACAAGAAAAAACATCATTAATGGAATTAAATTACATGGTGGGCAAAATCATACAAGAAAATGAACCTCAAATAGTAATTACAAGTTCTTTTTTTTTGTTTTTGTTTTTTTAAGTAGTGGTGATATGCACTGATTAAGATATTGAAATTTAACAACCCTTATTTTGATCCCATTATCTACAATACTTATTAAATTTTTAAAGACACGGTCACAAGTCACTCGCTTGAGTTCGATTACCGAAAACAAAAGCCTGGAGGAAAGACTCGTAATGATCGTGCAAAGCAAATTGAACATGATAGAAATTTTGAAAGAAAATGGGCAGGGTGCACAAGATTTTGGTCTAACAGCAAGAAAATGCCTGCAGCAAAAGGCGAAAACAAAGCGAATATTTTCATATCTTTTCAGCCTAATTACACTTTTACAGCAGTTTTTAAATTCATGCTAAATCCCTTCACCATTTTATTTTACATTTTTATTCATTTATTTTTAAGCACTCTAGCGAAAAGGAAATTGGAAAAAATACTTTATCACTTCGCGTTTATTTTTAGCAATTTCTAAGATAGTCTTGTTTCTCACGAAATATTGTGATCTTTTTCGCATGTATATGGGTTATGAAATGATTTTCTGTAAGTGAAAGAGAATTGAAATAAAATTGGGAGATAAGGATATATTGTGTCTAGGGTTTAAAGTAATTGTTTATATCAGATAAAATTTGTTATTACTACTAGCTTGGTTTTGAATTGCATGCACGAATTGAGTATGTAAATCGATTTCGATAAATCGCATAGCACCATAATATAGAGAAATAATTTATTAGCAGTAGACAGTAAATTCATTTTAAATCCGAAATAAATACGCCTTATTACTAAAACTTTTATTTCTATAAAAGCACTCTATAATGCAATTATTTTTCTTTTAATATGTTTATCGGAAAGTCATTAATGGAGTCCCTGCATGTGGCTTAAATTCTCAGAAGCTACATTGGGAAGGAAATGTTCCTAAGAAATAAATAGTTATTTAAATTCTGCATGTTTTAGCATGCAGGGTTAATTCATACCCATCAACAGATTTGACAGCTCAGTTCAGAACATTTATATCAATGAGAAATCAGGAATAGAATGTATTACGGGGAAACGGGTAATAATTAGTAAGAAATTCTTGGTGAATTTCCCAATATTGTGACCATTAATAGCATAAAAAGTACAGATAACTACATAAAGCTCATTCTGTAAAGAATGTTAAATTTAGACTTCCGAAATCTGCAAGCCATTCTATCTGTCTGTCTGTCTGCCTCTGTGTGTGTGTGTGTGTGTGTGTGTGTGTGTGTGTGTGTGTGTGTGTGTGTGTGTGTGTGTATATATATATATATATATATATATATATATATATATATATATATATATATATATATATATATATATATATATATATATATATATATATATATATATATATATAAACATCAATCGTTAGGATAATTGCACCGGCGAAATTCCCCTTCCAATTTTTTTCAATAATGTGCAAGCTGAAACCGATTCCAGTGGCTTTAATTGAAATACATTTGTTAGGATGAATTAAATATGCATGTTTCAATATAAAAACTATGCATTCATGACTGTCTTGAATCTTTTCCTTTACATAAAATAAATGAATCCTGACCTAAATATTTTATAATTTTTTTCTTAATAGTTAGTCCCTTCCCCGGAATAAATTTTACTTGTTGGCCTAATGGTCAATTATCACTCTCTCCAGTGGTCCAGCACATCTGTAAAGACCAACCGCCTAGGGCTCGTCTCAAACCATGGATCTCCTATTCTGCACTATCCGGTTGACATGGAATGTGTCTCTTGTTCAAGATTCAGAAATAAACTTTTACACAACTTTCCTTTTTATCATGATTCAATATCACGATTAATTTACACTACACAAAAGAAAGATGCTGGATAACACAGACAGATACTACACGTAAGACAAATGTAAGAACTACACAAGGAGGAGTATATTCAAATGTTAAATATCTCATCTTATATACAGATAGTGTAATTGAAAAATTAGCATATAAGGTCCCAAACAGTTTTTGTTACAGTTTTAATGCCACCTAGTGGCATACTAAGGTTTTAAATTTTCAACACCAGTTAACTACCATGGAGATACGAGAGCGTCTCATTTTGTGTGGATGCCTCTCCTAATAACATACACAACTGGAAGATTCTATAGCGAATGCAGGATAGTCCTACTACTAGTCACAATGCACTATGTGTATAGTTCCACCTCTAAATTTAGATTGGGTAAAACAACCAGTTTGTGGCATATTCTGAATGCATTCACGAAGAAAATTACTTCTTAGCTGATGCTTAGTTTGGTGTTTTTTTAATATTAAATTTTGTAGCAT
>OU015494.1:116803065-116885565 GCA_907164885.2 Dolomedes plantarius
GCGGCCATTTGATTTTTCTCTGGTTTTATATAAGTTAACGTTAATATTATCAGTAAGATGCATCCCAAAAGTACCGTTTACAAATAGTTTTCCAAAACCTCTGACAAATTGGCGAAATGCAACATTTGCCTTAAGTTCCGCAAACTTCTGGCAATACCACGAATTTATCTGGACATTTGAAGGCAAAATATGGTGACATTTACAACGAGTATTTTGAGTCATCAATGAAGCCCAAGGCAAAAAGTAAATCACACAATCCAGATGCTGCGGCCCCAGCCATTCCAAGCATTTCGGTGACTGAAACGGAACATAAAGAAACCGTAAGTTCATATTCCAATATTACTAGGTTCAATCAAAAAACAGTTTCACAAATGTGATTTTTTTAAAGATGGTGGAGATTTGCACAGCAAAATTTCTCAAGCTATTCTTTATATAATTTGAAGACATTCTCAGCCGATTTCAGTCATTGAAGACGAGGGTTTTAAACACTTGTTAAAAGTAACTGTGCCTTTATATACTGTTCCATCACGAAGAACAACAGATTCAATGATAGATCAGAAGTACGAAACAGTGTTATTTATGTTAAAAGCGCGATTGAGCAATGTCTCAAATGTGTCTCACAACAAATATTTGGACGGAAACATCGATGTTCAAAAACATCGATGTTTAAAAACATCGATGGTTTTGGGGCGATATTTTATTAGCATCGATGTTTTAATATTGAATATCGATGTTTTGTTGTCGATGTTGCATTCCTACTGCATCAATTTACTCCATTCTGGTCTTAAACGAAAGATTGTAATCTGTAGATTTGTCAAATTTGGTTTTTGTAACCCCAATTTCTATTAATGAGCAATAATTTACAATTAAAAATTTATTTCTGCGCATGCTCAGTGGCATGTTTAAATCTGGCTTTAGAAACTCAACTGTTTCTGCACATGCTCAGTGACATGTTTTAATGATAAATAGGTTTATTCAGAGGAGTCTCTCTAGATTTCTCTCTACCATTTTTATTTTTATGATAATTATGTTTGTGAAATATAAGATTAAACCCGATGGAAATCGTTTATTTCACGCTGTTTAATTAGCATTAATTTACAATTAAAAAATAAATTGCTTTCTGTGCATGCTCAGTGACATTTTTAAATCTGGCTTTAGATACTCACTAAGCACGAGGCCGCTTAAACACATTAATTTGTATCTGCGCATTATTATGATTTTCAACATTTGACAATGATGTGTTGAGTATAATTTGTGTATTAGTGCATTTATTTACTATCTAGCCGTCATGTTTTGACGGGTACCAACTAGTGTACATTTAAGGAGGAAAGAATTGTTCTAATCAGATGTAAACGAAAATATTATTTTGCTGAGTTAACTAATGCATATTACTTCTGTAATTAGAAAAATTAAGAAAAAAATCCCCCAAATTAAAAAAAAAAATAAATTATTCATTATCAGCCTGAAAGAAAGCAACTTTTAATTTAATAATCACAGTTGTCGCTATGTCAAGATATTATGAACTATCACAGATAGTGATATGCAGGAAAGAGATCTGAATAAGAGCCGGCTGTTTCGATTAATACAGATTTTGGAAACATTATACAAGGACAATTTGATTGCTTATGGCCGATTTTCACTGGCATATGGATGAGGAAGCTCCCTTATCAACCATGACCTCCCACAAGCATTTGAGGAACTGTAGATTTGATGAGACATAATTCTGCTGAGAGCCAGTGATTTTTCAATAGCTCTTACACGAGGGGTTTCTCATACCAGGGCCTTAAACGAAGACGACTCCTTTCGACAAAAAGTCAACTGTCTTGATTACATATCATAAGAGGTTTACACAACCTAAGAGGTTTCGCACAGTGAATAACATACTGAGAAAATGTATAGTTATTTCGTTGTAACAGGGCGAAAAACGAACAAACCTTACACGCAGTTATCGAAAAATATCCGCATGATTAAAATCCTTGAGTGTTGGGTTCAGAATCATTACAATTTTCACAGCCTTGTCAGGTATGTCTTTGACTGCCTGTAAAAATATGAGAGTTAAACAGTAAAAGAATTTAAAAAGTTATATAAAGATGTGTAGTTTAACGAATATTCTCCTGTATGCAAAAGCCATTGGCTGATGAAAAGGTAACGCAGCGGCTCCATTGGGTTAAAACTATCGACAGACACGAATCCCATAGATCCTATGGGTAAGATGGATGTGCATATCAGCATTAAATAGTTGGGAGCGAATAGAAAGCTATATATACTTGCCAAAAGTGTCTAGAATGGACACACAGGCCAGGAGATGGGCTTATGTCAATCTTACACGAGAGCCTTATATTTACTTGGGAGTCTTATACTAGTCTTTTGTTGAAGACTCCAAAGTTTTACGATAGAACCTGTATTGGAACCAACAACGTAACCGTGAAGCTCGTGATCTTAAGTAATCTATTTTACTTATCTCTGCCTTCCCATCTCATTTGGTCTGATGCTAGGGCAATTTGAACTGGCCATACAGTTTACTAGTCCTATATATTGTATGGCCAATCTACACACAATTAGCGATAACCGTAGAATTTGGAACCAATAAAGGAGAGTACACTTGATAAATTTTAGCGATTAAAATCGGGATGAGAAGCTACCATGTTGTACTCGGTAAAATGTCAACCTTCCCACTAAATAGTGCCGCTTATAACTGAATATTTTGAATAAATAAATAAAACATGGTATGTGTAGCAGTGGCAGTCCAATTTAGGATTCAAGTATCAGATATTTCTGAACTTAGCGGGCTAAACAGTGACGCACGGGATGCAAATGACAGTAAAGGCTTACGCAAGATACATTCTATAGCCATAAATAAAGTGTATCAACACTTAAATTGTATCAAGCTTCGAAATGGCATTCATTCATAACAAATGCGTAGAGAGGGGTTAAAGGATACATTTAAAAGAAAACCCCCGAAAAGCGAAAATGCAAATCTCGGCGGCCGGAAAGAAAAAATCAAACTCAGGATTTACATCAAAACCCTTTTAAACGCCTCCACACGTGATATCCAAAATTAAAGCTCGCAAGTCGCTCAAACAAGATACTCGCTAAAGACGGTGAATGAAAAAAGCGTCAAACATAACATATCCCGCCTCGAAATCATAGAAGAGCGCCTTAGATTTAGCATTTACGGTCTGCGGCACACAAAGCTCTCTCCAGCTCGAACTAATTACCCGTAACCAGAGGAAGATTTAATAGGGGAATGAGTAGTCGAGATCCCCTTTTTCTTCCCCAATGAAAACAATCCAAGTGGTTGGATCATTTCCCAAAGGCAGACCACCAAATCACTAATGTCAACAAAGCAAGTCGAAATCTTGTTTTAGAAAAGACATTCAAATCGATTAGACAGACATTTTATTTTCTTATTAAATGTTTCCGATTTGTTACATTGATGATCCGTTGTAAAAAAAATTTTCTTGCTGGATGAACCTAACATGAGAAAATCGAGTTTTAAGTTTTAGAATTTTTTTTTCTCTCTCTCTTAAACATCAGTCATTCAGGTCAATAAAGAAGAATGCTGAGTGAACAGGTAAGCAAAGCATGAAGAATGTAGACTGGTGTTTTTATACGAAAAAAGGGAGGCTATCGTCTAATGTCAAATAAAAATTCTAGCAAGGACAGAAAAAAAGCGGTAAATGTTTATTCATTTAACACTTGAGCGGATGCTGATATGAGCACTTAAGTGATTTTTTTCAAAGGTGAATTTTAATCAGTTTTTCAAGGTGATTAATAGTTTAGTAATAAAATTCAATTAAGATAGTTTTTTAAACCTAGATATCGATAAAAAAAATATTTTGATGTTCCCCTAACAACGAATAATTTTTCTGCATTTCAATTAATTTATCAAAATGCGTTTGTAATTCTTAGATATTTTTTTTGCATACCCCAGGAAGAACTTAATATTCTTTCATCGTTAATTTTAAGGCTTTTTAAGGTTCTTATTTTACTTCAATTTCATACACCAAGAACGAACTTTACTTTTACATGACTGAACGACAAAAACACTTCATTCCAATAAAATTTTAAATGTCAAGAGTAAACATCTAAGAGTAACTAGTTCGTTTTTAACCAGTAAAAGGAGCTAATTTTTATAGGTATATAATTTTAATTTCACATGACTTCAATATTAATACACTAGTCATAAATACAATGAAAATTAAAAACGGTGCAATTTTAGTTATTTATGGAAAATAAACTCCCAAATGAGCAACACACGGGATTGTTATATAATTATGGTATCTGATTCAAACACAATTTTTACATTAATATTAGAAACTCATTCTTAAAGCCATTTTAGGAAATTTTCTTTATTATCGAGAAATAAACCCATTAAATTAAGGCAGAATAGATGACTTACTTAAGAACCTGAACTAGAAAAACTAGAATAAAAACTGTCGTTACTTCTTTATAAAACTTTTAAAAATAGCACATAACATTCAACAAGGCTAACAGCAACTGTTATATCGTTAAAAGAACTAGCTGGTTGAAATAACTGCTTCCTACAAGAATTCAGTTTCAATATCGTATGTATACTCAAGTCAGGGAGAATAGATTTTTGTACAATACAGTCGAACCCCGTTATAACGAACTTCAAGGGACCAAAGATTTTGTTCGCTTTATCCGGTGGTTCGCTATATCCGAATCATTAAGAAAAATACTAAAGTTCACAAAATGTATAACTCATTAGTTACAATGTGTATTCAATAATGAGGTATTAAAAAATGATAAAATCTATTTTAAATGATAATTAATTAAATCGATTAAAATCGATTACAATAAACTGACACAATACTAATTAAATTACAATAGGAAAAAATTTTCGTTCGTTATATCCGTGAGTTCATTATATACTTGGTTTGCTATAACGGGGTTCGACTGTAAACGGTTTGAGGTTGATATTGTATCACTGCCCAGAGTATATAATATTAAATAGGAGCTTCTCAATTGAGTTCGACAGACTTTTGTTATATTTGACAAAGAAACTTCAAATAACAAAGAAGGAAAGCGCTGTTTACGTAAGGATCTACAGAAAAAGGATATGCAATTAGAAATTGAACTTGAATTATTGCTCTTATAGATAAAAATGTACAAAATAGCAACACGTTGTTTTAGTCATTTACATATTTATTAAACTGATAAACGTAAAATTTTTGTTAAGAATCGTATAAGTCAGAAACCCGGAACGAAAAATTATATTTTGATTGATCTGTTGGTATAAGTATGAAAAGACTCATACAAAATGTTCCCGGTAACTAAATACCTAAAATTTCTTTGATTGTGACCGCTTCTATTACTCCTTCTCCTCGAAATGGAACAGTTAGTTTCAAACGCGCGGAATCAAAAGTACCGGTGAAATATATATAAATTAGATTTATTAGTAATAAAAAGAATATATCTAATACAGATGAATTGAACCTCCAAAGATAAAAAATTTTGAAACGTATAAAAAAATAAATTTTTATTCTTAAGTATTTTAAATAACATGTTTGATACTTAAAATATTTTAAGAGTTTAACCCCTCGACTGATTCCTCCCCCCCCCCCCCCCCCCTCTCGGAACAGGAATTCAACATCTCCAACATTATACACATCTGACAGCTAAGTAAGCCTATCATTTCAAACAAAACTCCAGAGAGCTACTGAAGTGAAAATTGCACAGGTTAAAATAACTTTGATGACTGTTTTGAAAGATGTACATTTCAACAATTCGGTGAATCTCACAAACTTTTACTATCATGAGAATATATTTTTATCACCTGGTTATATACAAGTAGATCCTGCCTCTCAAACAGCATTCCAAAGGGAAATTTCCCTACCATTTCCAGGTACGAAAATAAACATAGTACTTTACGCACCGTTTATTTTACAAACAAAAACGCTTCTATAACATCTTCTCGTTATTTAAGAACAAGCTCAAAAAAGGCTGACGACTCAATGACTACAAAAGTAAAACTACTTGGAAATTGCTAAAATTCCAGCCTTAATGATTTTCTTTTAATTGTGTAAAGGAAGTTCCTAACCAATTTACCTATTGGAGATGGAATAATATTTATTTAAGTTTCAGTATCATTTCCTGCAATACTTCCAGGATAATAAACTCCAACAAAACTGTAGCCACAAAGAAAATACATTAAAAAAAACTGTAATGAAACTTAATGGTACTTTTAGAAAATGCTTTTTTTTCCCCGCACAAATCAAACTTTTGAACTTAACATCAAAGAAAAGTTCATTCACATTCAATTAAGTATATTAGCAATATAAGACGTTAATTATAAGAATAAACTGAAATACATCAATTGTTACTTCGTTGTCTTAAACTGTAAAAGCTAGTGATATAATCGTACTTATATAATAAATCGTAAAAAAAAATGCACATATTTAACACACAATATTTATATAAGCATAAAGACGAAAAGAATGATATATTTAGTAATGACATAACTTTTTTTTTAATTTTCCCTCCCTGGGTGGAAAATTTAATCCCCATATACTTATTTATGCTCTTTTGCTTCTGAATTAATGAACCTGTGGGCAATGACAGAAGAAAGATAAATAAATAATCCTTAATTATTCTCGGTTAATTTACAAGGACTAAGATCTATTCAGCGTAAAAATAGTTACAAAAGATTAAAACACATCACTCACTTTTCTTGTGACATGGATTTGGAATTTATGCATACTTTGGAACAACGGTTTCTTCCTTAGCTCACCGTGATGTGTAGGGCCTTAATATTAGAAATTCCATTTACGAATTGTTCGAAGAAACCAATTCCTTTTCATGAGAGCAATTAAACGCATTTAAAACGCTAATAATTTCCAAGTTAATGGGGCATACCCGCATGCACAGATTCGTGTCTAGTATAGTATTATTTAAGACAGTGTAGACAAGCGCATTCTTAGGCCGTGGCCTTGGAGATGTGCAGCTGCGAGCGCTCGAAAGTGACACGCATTTCTCGAGTAACGTTTTCATGCTCCGGGTGCATTTGGGAAGAAAACTACTCATTAATTTAGAGATAATTCGACGTGAAAGTCGCTCTCTCTCTCTGAAAGACTCCGAGAGTCAAATCACGTTTCCTGTGTGTGGCGTTCGCAGAGCGTGGGTAGATCACGCATGTTTGACATACTTCGTTAAACTGCTGAGAATGGTAATCTCTGAAGCTGCAGAACAGCGAGGCAGGATAGAATCTCAGCGGTAAAAGACAAAAATTGACGTAGGAGGGATTTAGCTCGTGTTTGCGAGTCTATAGAGAAACTTGTTGCTTAGATGACAAACATAACTCAGTATCTTTCGTATACGAGGGTGGTTCCAAACACGCCAGTCGCATCACAAGGGCAATCTGGTAAGCGGGAGGAATGTTTTGCAAGAACTGTTCTTGGGCAGAGGGCAGTACTTGCTCTTGAGGAATCGGTTGGAAAAGCGATTTCGGAGCGAGATCGCCAGAAAAGTTTAAATGAATAACAAAACAAGAATTGCCGTATG
This sequence comes from Dolomedes plantarius, assembly GCA_907164885.2. Classification (NCBI taxonomy): domain Eukaryota; kingdom Metazoa; phylum Arthropoda; class Arachnida; order Araneae; family Dolomedidae; genus Dolomedes; species Dolomedes plantarius. The sequence continues at coordinate 116,810,590 of OU015494.1, forward strand.
TGGGAGGGAAGCGGGGTGCTGGAAGGTACTGCTACACCTGGAAAGATTTATCAAAAATCTTCAACAGACGGGAGATGGTAGTTATTCGTGTAAAGACACGAATGAGAGAACTTTGTGCAAATATTTTTCTTTTTCTGTTGGAGCAGAGAAAGTACCAAAGATTCTGCTCTAAGGAGGATACAAGTTTTTCTATGGCTGTCTTTCGAGAAAGAAAAGTCCGTTTTGTTTAATTAAATAACCAACTGTATCAAATACTGCTAGTCTGGATTTTTTTTTCTCCTATCCACGTTTTTATCTTGGACAGGGTTTCATGAGCGCTGTAACCCAGTCTCTTGCCCAAAAGTTGCTTCCCTGGTCATCATTATTATAGACCTCAAAAGAAAAATTACTGTATATGGTATGTTTCTAGACGTGCATTATTGTTTCACAGACTAAAGTGTTGCGTTAAAAGAATTAAACTCACACTAGAAGGATTCTGATAATGTGTGCATCAGTTTTGGATACGCAGATCAAAGTCCCAATTTGATGTTTTCACAGTTGTATATTGACATATCTATAGCCTATCTTTGCTAGTGCTCCTACTTACACCATATTATTCCTGAACATTGTAAAAGGGTAATTTTTTTTCTTCCCACTAATATACATTTTCTCTTCATAAGCACACTAGCTGAAAACCCGTACTTCGCTACGGAGTACATTCAAATTAAATACAACGGTCAATGTATACAATTGATGTTTAAAAAACACGAAAAAATATATTTATAAAAAATTCGTAACTGATATTTTTATAGACAAAATAATGTAGAAGAAAATATTCAAATTAAATCTAATAGAACATACTAAAGAATATAGTACAATTAATATAGTACAGTTTGAGGAACATTTGTTTTACTGTATTTTAATATTTTTTAGGATAATGTCCAATTATCTACCGCATTAGCAAGAAATATATATATATATATATATATATATATATATATATATATATATATATATATATATATATATATATATATATATATATATATATATATATATATATATTGTCTATTTCGCTGTTATGCACGTGACGCAACATTAGTTTAAAGTACCACAAAAAGAAAAGAAACCACGAGATCAGCATTTAATAAATTAAATTCTAAAAATTAACCTTTAAAAATCCACCAAAAATCAGAAAATGAAGGTAAAGATTTGAAAAAGATTTCATTTTAAAGGAATTTTTAGGATCTTTCTCGTGATATGAATTATATAACCCTCGGATTATTATTTTAAATGCAAACTTTAAAGAATGTTGCAAAAACAGCTTAAAAATTTAATTTTAAAAAATCTAAGAAGAATTTTTCGAAAATCTCTCATAGTGCACCCCTACACTATAAGAAGAATCGCCATGCAAAATTTCAGCCTCCTAGGTCCAGCAGTTTGGTCTGTGCGTTATATGTCAGTCAGTCAGTTACGGAACTGTTTTATATATATAGACAATGAAAATCCCCAAATTAATTCAGTGGTTAAAGTACTTAGGAAATAAAATTATTTGCTTGAGAACACCAGCTTATTCTCATAATTATAATATTCAGACCGACAATGCTGAATTCGTTCAGTAGGTAGCTAAAAATAATTCCTACATCATATTAAAAATTTTCATAAACTTGTCATTACTTATATGTCAGTAGTATTTCCCCCTCTTTTACAACAAATGAACTCTTTCATAACAAATGCCAATTTATTTCTCCATCAGAGTTTTCACTGCCTGTCTGGAAAATATGTATTTTCTCAGAGTCAAAAATCGCTTAAAATGGATTCTTAACCCACTTTTACTGCGTATTTACTCTCCGTATACTGAAATAGAAAGGCGAACAAAATCCAGCCTTTGAATACACTTTGGAATTTTTGAAACTCAAAAGAATAAATGCTTTTTCCTTTCTTTTTCACTCACTCCTTATGAAAAGTATAACAAAAAATATACGCCTGTCGAAAATTCCTTTCAAAACGCATTTTTATGCTTGACATATTCTAATAAAACCAATCGTATTATTTTACTATTGGTGAAACGGGACAATATAGTCCAAATAATAGTTTATTAATGGGCAGCTTGTTATTTTTTTTTATTTAAATCTTAACGTGAGCAAAAACAAATGCATGAATTATTTAGAGAGTCGAACGTTTCTTTCTGAACACCACTAAAATTCCTGTGAACATATACACACATTTGCATATTTATACTACATGTTCAAAATTTTAGAAATAATTAAATAACTACATTTATACAAATGTGAGGCCCGTACAAACATAAAACAAAATAAATAAAACTAGAATTTTAAAAATAAGTTGGTTAAACAGTTTAAAATATCTTCTGTGTGACAAAATATAGTAGTATGAATAAAATCACAAAATCATTGCATTTTAGATGCAGAAAAAATATGCTTACGCATTTCCCTACCATCAAGTCAAAAAGGTATGAAAACTGCAAGGCAAAATACCTGTTTACAAGAGTATTTATAAAGTAATATTTATCATAGTGCAAAATAAAAATTCGAATACTCATTATAAATTTACTTGGACCTCTTATACTAATACATTTCAAATTTTAATGTAAATTTTACGGTTACAACTAACCGACTGATACGAAGTTATTACTCTCTGCCCAGTTTAATTTCATCTCTTTCTTACCTTTTTTAATCAAGTGAACAACTGAAATTATCGTAATTCGATCTGATATCGTAGTATATTTCTACTGATTGCTGAAGAATTTAAAATTATTTATTCCCCCTCTTAAATAAGTTTAATCATAAAAAGTTTGCTATCGTTTATGCTTCAGGTCAACTAAAATTTCAATTTCTCTCTATTTCAGAATTGTATGAAGCAATCTTATAAAAAAACAAACTGATGTTTGTTAATTATATACTTTAGAAATTCAGTATATATATATTTTTTAGCCCAGAAATTTATTCATTCACATTGTTCAACATGCAACTCAGACAAAAAAAAAAAAAAGGAAGCTTTTAGGGGAATTCTTCAACATTCATGCAAATTTTGTCGAACTGTCAGACCAAGAAAATGCATTTACCAAACCGATTTAAAAAAATTTCGAAATGTGAACTCTTTTTACGTACGCAGCTCAAATTTTACTTATTTCCATATTGCAATAAAAAAATAAATAAAAATAAATAAAATCGAAGAATGAACGAAGGTCAAAACTCCATTAAATCATGAAAAATTTCCATTCGCTTCTTTTTCTGCTGAACATTCACGCACGAATTACATTGGAAATTTTGAATACACCTTTCAATCTTTGCAAATTTGAAATAAAAAGAATTACTACGACTTGCACCAATAGATGGCGCTTTCCGTGAACGGTAACTTACTATTTTCTCCTAGTATTCGATTTATCTCGGTTGTCTAGGATTATTCAGAATAAAATAATTCCTAGTTTCATAGAGTTATCAAAATTCTCATGGCATATTCATCCAAAAAATGCTGCTTTAACCGATACATTTCTAAGAGTTTTTTCAAGTATTAATGCTACAAGATATTAATGTTATCAAGCTATAACTTCAAAATTCATAATATAACTCTATATAGTTTTTTTTTTAATGTTTATGAACTTAACTTGCCAATTAATAAAAATTATAGAACTAAGAAAGATTTATTGTACTCTATCTCTTCATCCGTTTTAGAAATTTTTTCAGTCATCAAATGATCTTTTGTATACTCAGTGACTGTTCCAGAAAAGGGGAAAATACCAAAGAACTATATCAAAATTAATCTGAAATTCAGAATCTTAATAGTTTCACCACAACGAGATTCAAGTTCAGATTATGCATACAACTTTACATCAGAAACAAAATGCTTTTGCTCATCTTTATCTTAAAACGTTAATATTTTATTGTTTAACATTTCTCAAACAAACGCGGTTACAAATTCATAAATACTGCTTCGTTTTGCTTTGAACATTTTGATTTTCCAAACAAGAGCGTGACAAGTTAACATCACATAGAGTTGAGCGTAATCGGATATGAAAGTAAATTTGCAATTTAGTGCTTTACTTAAGTATTACTATTTTCCTATAAAACTAAAACAAATGTCTTCCAAGTTGAAATAAGGGAATTTCTCTTTTACAATTTTTCTAATCACAGATTAGAAAATGCAAATTGTATAGTTACGTTTTCACAGTATGATGGTAGACTTTCAGAGAAAGAGGAGGTAGTTTTCAAAATTTTCAATTTTGTTCGTTTTATTTATTTTCTTTTTACGGGGATTACATTTTAGATGTAAAGAACTAGGGAAAAATACTTTTTCGAAAAAAATCAGTTAAAATGATTCTTCATGATATAATGATCAGTTAAAATGAATTTCGATCACATGTGCTACGCACATGTGATCCAAATTTGTTGATTTGTTTTCAAATGCAGACAACAGTTCAAAAATATGCGTATCTATGGCTAAAAAGATACTGAAAAAAAAAAAGCCTCACAGTTTAACTTTGGAGATTTGCATTGTCAACTGAATAGACCGCTTTTTAATAAAATATACTACTACTAACTCTCTGTCTCTAAATAGCTTACTTGTCATTTAAGAAATTTACCCCTTTTTTTTTGGAGAGAGAGAGAGGTCATTTAGGGATTTTTCGTAACATGAGCAGTAAGTGGCCGAAATACGAGGGTTCAAACTTACAGATATAAATACCGTTACTTGTGAGGAAACCTGATATCTACCCACTTAAAATACCTCGGAAAGTGAGAACATGTGTTGAAGTGAACGACTTGGGACACAAAAGCACTTTTCTGTGTGCAACAGTTGTGACAGTTGCGCTCTTTTGTCTCGTGACATAAGATTCAGGATCTACCATCTGCCTCACATGAATGAGACAGATTTCTGAGTGACAGATGTCAGAGAGAGGGAAAAAGGAACAGAGAGAGAAGGATGAAAATTCGGAAAGACAGCGCACGTAACTCGCATCTCTGGGCTAGGAAATGGATATTAGGTAACGCCACAACTCATCTATGCATAATCCAGTATCGTTTGGTTAATCTAATGTTCCGCTTAGTAGAAAAGCAAATCTGAATATTCCTAGGTATTTTACTGAAAACAGAGAAAAATGAAAATCAAATCTAGAAAAATTAAACTTCTTGCCTCGCTATAAAGAAGTAAATGCTCGGTAAACACATAAAATGTTTGACGAATACAATAATTAAAATGGACCAGCTAGCATAACTGATATAAGGATAAAATACAATTTTCTCACTGTGAATGATATTTGGAACGATTTTATATATATATATATATATATATATATATATATATATATATATATATATATATATATATATATATATATAGAGAGAGAGAGAGAGAGAGAGAGAGAGAGAGAGAGAGATACCTGTAGCCGGTCACCCCTGTAAACGGCCACTTTTTCCCGGAACCATGACTGGTCGCCTTAGGGAAGTTTCACAGTATATCTGGTTATTTATATATATATATATATATATATATATATATATATATATATATATATACCAATTTCTTATAAGGAATGTCTAAAAAACTTAATTTCTTTAAATATTGAGAGTAAAGGCTTATTATTAATATTTCAACATTTTCTTCAAAAGGTTCCAACCTTTGGTTGCAAGTTTACTCTCCCCATACATGAGTTTTACAATTAAAGGCAGAACATTTGAAGGCTAAATTAGGATATCACGAAAAAAATCACAATTAGAAGATTACCACAGAAGTATTTCAAAAGCAAATCTTGTTATCAGTCAGCTCAATTTAATCCATTTAAGACTGGCGTTGCGAAAACGCAACATTAATTTCTGTATTTTTTAAAGGCATGTTCAAAATTTTGTACGTCTGAAGTAACATTTTTATTTTATTCTCTATACTTCAATTGGTCATAATAATTTTTTTGTTTCCTCATTGCCCCGCTTTTAGCACTTGCAAAAAATTGTTTTTTTCTGGTGTTTTGAAAGGGAAAAAAATGACTATTTTCAAATAATAACCTTAGATAGCAGCGCATGTTAAATTTCCGATTTGATGCTTGTTCCGAGTTTACTAGAGACTACAGAACAAAATGGCTTTAACAGATAAATCATAATTTTTGTTTTTATGTTTCTCAATTCATATTTTTAAAAATGTTGCGAAAACGCAACATCAGTCCAAAGTGTATTACTTATTTCCAATGTGTTTTATTAGTGCTGCCTAGTTTTTCATGCAGTAAATTGGTATTGTTTGAATTTCGGATAAGTTTGCCTCTAGAAAAAAGCGATTTTTGACATTGGAAAAGACATTGGAGTATTTTCATGGACTAGATAATGATATTTCAGAATCATCCTCAACCGAAGCTAATGAGGAACCATAATTCGTCATTATCCATCCAGATCCGAATGATTTCACGTATGAAGAAGCTATTGATGATAATATTTTATGTGAAAATGTCGAATCACCTAAAGACATTGCAGGTGAAATCGACATTTTTTTTTCCTAATAAATGTAAAAGTAAGCAATATAGTAAGAAAAAGGAGCATATTGTATGGGAAAAATGGAGACTCTACATTGATGTAATGAATTCTAAAATAAGTTTATTAGAGTTTAAAAGATCTATATCTTTGAGAGAGCCATATCTTTGATAAAAAGGCTTGAAGAAATGCAGATGAATTCTGTTTTACCTGAAATTTCACATATTGGAAGACCATCTTCAATTCAAAATCTAATTCTCATCGAAACTCGGAAAATCCGTATGGTCAATATTATTACTAAAAATAGTGAAAATAAACAAAAAAAAAAATGTAAACACTGCAAAAGTCAAACAATTTCTGTATGTAATAAGTGTAATGTACCTCTTCATGCTAAATGTTTCAAAGAATTTAAAAAATTTTTAAAGATTTTTATAATTTTAAATTTTTATATTTTTTAAATTTTTATACCGCTTTGGACTGATGTTGCGAAAACGCAACATTTTGTAACTCTTGTAAAAATAAATTTAATTTTATGGAAACAACTTATTTGTGTAATTAATGTTCTAAGAAGTGTTAAAAAACTGTTTGGTGCATTTCTAATAATGGAAACATGGAGCGGTCCTAAATGGGTTAAAATTTAAGTTTAAAATTAGGCTATTAATGCATCAATATCTAACGGGTGTACATATTTCAGCAATAACATAATATAATTACAAAAAACTGATTATCAAATAACTTCTGAGCAGAAGTTAAAAGGTATATAACATTAAATAAGCTCTGAAAATTTTACTTTAAATGTAATACATAATTTCTTTAAATTAGACATATGCTATAACGCCCTTCAAAACACAAGTAAAAGGAGGACAAATGCCAAAATTCAGACTTTTCCCTTCCGATTTAAGGAAGTGATAAGTGAACAAAATAAAACAGTACTAACTTTACTTTAACGATCATGTTGTTTCTACTCCACAGTTATCCAGTGAATTATTGAGCAATATTAAAATTACCATAACTAAGTAATTTTGTATAAAGTAAAATTTATAACTTGTTATTCGGCAATACTGAGTCTCTTGCAAAATTGGGTACTTTGTGGAGGTAGAATTTCTGTATAGACGATTTTAGCACAATTTTAATATTAAAAACAACATGAATAATAATAGAACATGAAAATCAGCAGAAAGTTTGAAATAAAGGAGCGTCATCAGGGTCTGGATTATGATGCATAAAGAAAATGAGAGGAGGATCAGCGGAAAATTTCCTTTATTTTTGTCACGTACTGAAAATTATTTAACAATCCAAAAACATCAAGTAAATTAAAAACCGTCTAGATTTAAAGTAGTTGCTGATATACACGCACACCCGAAATCAGATCATTCATATCTATATTTTATCTTAAATATATAGAAATTAAACCAAATAATTATCCTAAAATAAGTTTCAAGAGCTATCAAAATATTATATTCATGTAATTCAAATGCTTTCCTTAAAAAAATTAGCAAAAGAAAAAAAAATTAAGTAATAATGGTGTATTCGCAATAGATAAATAAGCAGGCTTAATAGAAAAGCAAGATTAAGTAATTTGAAAGATAAAGATCTCTCTGAGAGGAAAATATTAATACAACTGTTTACTTGCAAGTCAGTGTGGACAGATGAGTTTTAAACCTTAATTTTCTGTAAGTTTTGATTGGAAAAAAAAGTTTATTTTAAAAAGGCAATCAAATTAATTTTAATCACTAATTATAAGGCTTATCAGTAGTCTACTGCGGAAATCGGACATCATTCTCCTAACTATCATTTTTTTTCTTTCGTTTTCAGACACTATTAATTCAAGGCAGCAAAAACCTTTAAAGAAAGCTAGGACAGGTTTTTTTTTTTAATTTTATTTTATGTAAATCTGCAGTGACTAACTACTGAATTAATCTAAATCAAATTTATATAGTGGTCGCAATTTAAAAAAAAAAAAGAAAGAAAGAAAAAGGACAAAAAAAGTCATACTACTCAATCTCAATCTACAAGCATCTACTTGGGCGGCAAAAGGAAAAAAATATATATTCGAGTTCCAAACACGTGGCTGTGTAATTAAAGATGCGTTTTCAGGAGTAAAAGGATATTTACGTCACAAATTACAGTTCAAGGCAATCTAATATTGAAAATGAGGATATTCTACTCTCAGCTGATCTTGTCTCAGTAGTGGCGCCATCTATTGTACACAGAGAAGTTTATCTGATTTGTCACTCGTTTTAACTTTTTTTTTTATAATATTCAAATAAATCACATCCACAGTACAGTAAACTTATGAATTCTATAAAACGCAATATTTTTTTAATTAAAAATTTTATAAGGATTTTTATTCATCAGCAATCTCGTAATCGTAATACACCAACAATTATCGTAACGTCATCAGAATTCGTAAACTATTTGTACAAAATCTATTTAGTCTCAAAAATTCATTAAAGCCCTCTAATTATTTCATTTTTTTAGTACAATACACAGCTTGAGAAAAACTCGACTGTTAAATACTCATATTTAAACTGAAAACTGAAGTTTAATTATATGAGTTTAAGGTGTTGAGCACTGGATCTTAAATATTGAAATTAGAACTGGGCAGCCATCTCTCATTTAGTTCCAAATATTTTAGTAGATTACGTTTAAACATGTAAAACAAATACTTAACATTAGACAGACATAAGGAATAAACTACGTACAAATTAATTACTTTTTTTAGAAATTTGAATAATAAAAGCTTTTAATGATTGTCACAGTACAAAGTGATTGCTTAACACAAATACACTGGATGATCCTAACATTGCTACATTTTAGTTACAATTATATATGATTCGCGTGTATTATCTGACAAAAAATCTCATTAGAAATGAAAATTAAATTTGTATTACTTATCATAAAATTTACCTAATACAGTCGAACTCCGTTATAACGAACCCGGTATATAACGAACTCACGGATATAACGAACGAAAATTTTGGTCCCGCCATTTTCCTATTGTACGTAATTTAATTAGTATTGTGTCAGTTTAATGTAATCGATTTTTGTCGATTTAATTCATAAATAATAATTTTTAATAGATTTTATTTTTTTAATACATCATTATTGAATAAACATTGCAACTAAATGAGTTATACATTTTGTGATCTCTAGCATTTTTCTTAACGGTTCGGATATAGCGAACAAAACCTTTGGTCCCTTGAAGCTCGTTATAACGGGGTCCGATTATACTTGAACGTAATAATCATGTGGCCATATGAAATTATATAAGGTATACCATGTCTATTAAAGCTGTCATCTGTATGCTTTAAACACATTAAAAGACGACATTCCAGTTAGGAGAGATTTCCGTTGAAAGGCCGAGTGTCATAAATCTGGTCAAGAACAAGAACAGCTATTGTTACTTTTATTATTGCCTTAGGGTGGGAAAAACTCAAAAGGAAAGACCTTAAAACCTTTCTTTTTTTATATCGTTCGTTCGTTCGTTCTCCTTCTTTCTTTCCATCCCCCTCACTTCCTGAGAGGAATGACAGGCCAGTGTAGATGTTACTGAGAAACGTCACCTAAAGGACTTCTTCAAATACAGCAATGTTAGAATGAATATAAGTTTTGTTTAGAAATCTGTGACCTTAAATAAAGGGCTTTCTTTCAAAGCGTCAAACAAGCATTCCGAGCATTTAAGACGTTTCCAAGAGCAATATTTCTTTTGTTGCTCGGCATAATGTGTCGTGATTTATTTTCGCCACAAGATTTAAAACAGAAGCATTCCAATGAGTCATAGCATAGACAGGAACTCGCATGAAAGATAAATGCACAAAAACTGGCGATCAAGTTTTAGATAGTGACCTTCAATAAATAAATTACGGTACGCAGAATTGTGTTCAAAAATACTTGGAGAATAAAAATTGAAGAAAAAAAAAGTTATTTTCTAATTCTTTTGATTCGAAGTAACTCACACCAGACCTGCTTTCTATAGCTGGAAGCTGCTAGTTTTTCTACGGACAAAAACATCGCAATTCGTAGTGGGGTAAAAAGGGAATCAAAGCTCGCCTGCACACAATCGTCACATCTTTTTCGAGAAATAACCAAATACGGGACTCCCATATCCAGTAAAGCTAATCACTCTACTTCAGTTCAGCTAATGCCGAAAGAAAGTTTAAACGGCCAACGACGCCCTCTAGTCACATGTTCTCAAAAATTTAAATAGGTTGGATGTTAAACTAGGGGTGTTGTAATTGAAAACTCATAGCTGTTATTACTTTACTTAAACCCCAGGAGGATTATTAAAGAAAAAACAGCTTCTCAAAATCCACAGTAAAAATTCAAATTGGGAACTAGTTATATATTACTATTTCCTCTCCAGACCTGGGAAAATAAGGTAGGATTCTCACTATGATCAATTTACAAATGTGAATTGTGAATTCTCCAGAGACTATCAAACTTAATGAACCTCGATTTGAGGATGAAGGACTGTAATTATTAGTTCGACACTACCTACCAAACAGGCCTTTTTTAGGTTCTCCAAAAAAAGATATAGCTCACCTTTTCTTTAGCTCTGCTATTGCTGCAAGCTACGCAGATTTTTGAAAGTTAATGACACTACCTACCAATTTCAATTTTCATTGCGAATTTTAAGAAAGTGTTTTAGTCGATATACAGTCGATTCCGGTTAATCGGACCACATCGGGACTCGATCATTTTGGTCCGAATAATCGGCTGGTCCGATTAAACAAACGTGTCCTATGTCACAAAACGTCTTTTCCGAATGATTCGGTCCGAATAAGCGGCTGGTCCGATTAACCGGTGATCGAATTAACCGGAATCGACTGTATTACAATAAAAGAGTTTCGTATAATCTTTTCAATAAAGATTGATAAAAATGCTATTAAATCATACCCCCCCCCCCGCCAACAATTTTATTGCTATTTCATCGTTAATCCGTTTTTAGATCACCTTAAAAGTTTATTTATTAACCTTTAGAGATTATAGAAGTTTTTATATTTATTTACATCTGTTGTGTATTGAAATACTGACGGAATCGGGTTTTTGAGAACAATAATTCGCTCACTGCGAAAGTTGTTTTTTCATAATAAGAATAAGATAAGACGAGAGTAATATTTGAAATGAAAAAATTTAAATGCTACATAATTCTTAAAAATGAATTTATATGAATCCACTCATTCTACATTTTAAAATTTTAAAAAAAATTGTTTTTTTTTTTTTGTCTTCATAATCAGTAGTATCGGGATTACATTGCATAAACTTTTAAAATAAAAATGCACGTATAGATCATTAACTTTCAAAAATTTGCGCAGCTTGCAGCAATAGCAGAGCTAAAGAAAGGGTGAGCTATATCTTTATTGGGGGGACCTAAAAAAGGCCTTTTTGTAAGCGGAAAGATGCCTAAAATGCAAGAACATCCAAGCTCGCACACTCTTCTCTTATAGTATGTTTTTGAAAAATAACAGAGGGCATTTACATTTCAGTTAAGGTCAGCTATAAGCTAAAATCAAAGAAAATATTAAGATATACAAGATAAGCCCCTTCATCCTTTATCACCAGCTCTAAATTTGAATTAAACCCTTTTTAACGGCGAAAGTATCTAATCTGTGACGTAATAGTTGAGATCAAAAGAGGTCGCAATAAACATATTTGAACAAAGTATCTTAAACAAATAGAAAAAGGTATGCCAAATGTTGATAATATTTGCGACGAGACTCGGCAACGCTAAGGAAGGGATGATGCTATGTAGGAGATGTTTATTCAAAAGATAAGTTGCTCATTTCACCTGTGATTTGCAGTGTTTGCTTGAAAAATATAAACATTTATTAACTTGAATGGAAACAGGTAGCTTTAAATCTTAAGCTGAAAACCATTAATTTTCCACAAGCTTTATCCAAAGTGCAATTAGATTATTCTAGAGCTACATCTATCCAGTGTTTGTAGCTTATATAGTTCTGTAGCACTCGAATATATGTATTTGTTTTAACATTTCTTTTCCGAATGTATATATTTGTTAAGTTATTTTGTGTATTTGGCCCGTGTGTTTAAATGCGTGTGTTTTATAAATTACTTCCAAATGTACGCATCGCATTCGCAAAATTAATATGTGGTCGCATATGAATGGTCCTTACTGATATAAAAATATGAAGGATACAATTTTTTTACGTTGTGGTTTTTTTTACGCCAGAGTGTTTCTATGGTGACATTTCTACATCTTGTATTAGTGTACTATTAACCTCTGTATTAGTTGATTGTTTATCTATGATTGCGAATACCATAGCAGACATATACCCTCCATTAATTTAATCTATCCATCCACATATCGATCAATCTATTTACAAATATAGGTAAACAGTAATAGCTATTAATAGAACATAGTTGTTAGTATACGACAACAACCCCATTTCAGAGCTTGACACACTACTTCTTTCAAAGGGTTTATGCATTTTTTTAATTTTTTTAAATCAAGATGATTGATCTACATTTCTTCAAAACAAATGCAAGTGTGAATGCGTATGATAAATATATTATACAGACTAAAATTGCTATTAATTTGCTTAATATACGGGATGTGTTGTTCAAAATAAATCCTTTTTCACGTGCTTTCATAAAATATACTCGAAGACCCGTATTAGAAATCAAAACTCCACCCAAAGCGGATTAGGCTTTCTCGCCTTTCAAATAGCAGTATATTCTTCTTAGACCAATGTTGGTATATATATTCACGGGAAAAAAAAAAACTACTCATTTCACACCTTTTCAGTGATGGATATAATGATACAAGAATAGGGAACTGGGTCTTACTTTGAAATCAAGTTAATGATCTAGTATTTTGAAATCTATTTAAGTTGCTAAGCCGACTTTTTGGGCAGTCCGTAAGAGAAAACTACTGCATCAATTTACTCCATTTTGGTCTTAAACGAAAGATTGTAATCTGTAGATTTGTCAAATTTGGTTTCTGTAACCGCAATTTCTATTAATTAGCTATAATTTACAATTAAAAATTGATTTATGCGCATGCTCAGTGGCATGTTTTAATGATAAACACATTTATTCCGAGGAGTCTCTACATCTCTCTCTGCCATTTTTATTTTTATGATAATTATGTCTGTGAAATACAAGATTAAATCTGATTTAAATTGTTTATTTCACGCTGTTTAATTAGCGATAGTTTACAATTAAAAAAATTGCTTTCTGCACATGTTCAGTGACATTTTTAAATCTGGCTTTAAATACTAACTACGCACGAGGCCCCTTAAACACATTAATTTGTTTCTGCGCATTATTATGATTTTCAACATTTGGCAATGATGTGTTGAGTATAATTTGTCTATTGGTACATTTATTTACTATCTAGCCGTCATGTTTTGACGGGTACCAACTAGTAGAAGGTTTAAGTTACAAAAAAAAAAAAAAAAAAAATCCAGTTAGAAAGAGGAATGTGTCTTAAAAGAACTGCCAATATATATATTTTTTATTTATTTATTTTTAAGAAAAAGAAGATACTCCCAAATACCTTACAGGTTTCAAGTTGGACATGATCTTGTCCTGAACTTTCGTGTTACGTTATATCATCAAAATATTATCCAGCATAGACACTGCTTTGCAACGACTCAACTTGATATCTATTTATTGCATTAAAGTAGTCCCTCCTGTCGAAGCTTGTCTCCCGTTGATCTCAAGTTTATGTAATTCCTATCGTAGAAACGTTCTCTCTGCCATAAATCAACATTCACAACTGCGATTTGTAAACTATTATTAGAATACTGGAACACTTCTCCCCTTTATTAAAAGCTGGAAGCAGATAATCAGATTTCCTCAACTAAAAAGAAAGGTTTTCTGACCTTGCTCGAAGCTATGCAAATCCAGTAAAGGAAAGAAAAAAAAAGGAGAGGGAGGGAAGTAAAAAAACAAGCAAAAGACACCCATTCGAACAATAGCTGGGAGATAAACACTATTCGGTTCCGTTTGCTTGACCACCAGAAGGACGAGCCAAAAAATTAAAACAAAGCCTAAAAAATGGGGGTCACCAACTTCTTACTATGACGGAGAGAAAGACAATTAGATGAAGACCACACCTCATTTCTCCGTTTGCCTTTAAGAATCTGAAAAGCATAAAAACCCGTTTAGGAATGCTTAGCAGTAAATGATGCGTTATGTGTAATGAAATACCTACGGAAAAACATTCAGGATGTAGCTTTATTTTCTTTTATTTCCACGGTGATTTTTCCTCCATTTCGCGATGTTTTTCCAATACCTGGGAATATTTACCGGCAGAAAGATTTTTTTTTTTTGTTCCACATTAATAGCGAAAACATATGAAGAGTTCTAGACTCGATAAAAAATAATCCAATAAAACTGTAAAACCGCAAAAATACTTCTAAGCTGATAAATAGCCTATTAGTTATTAATTGAAATTTACAACAGTGCAGTCGAACCCCGTGATAGCGAACCTGGTATTTAACGAACTCACGGATATTATGAACTAAAATTTTGGTCTCACCGTAATCCTATTTTACGTAATTTAATCAGTATTGTGTCAGTTTATTGTAATCGATTTCAGCCGATTTAATTCCTTAATGATCATTTTTAATAGATTTTTATCATTTTTAATACATCATTATTGAATACACATTGCAACTAATAAGTTATACATTTTCTGAACTCTAGCATTTTTCTCAACGGTTCGGATATAGCGAACCACCGGTAAAGCGAACTAAACCTTTGTTCCCTTGAAGTTCGTTATGACGGGGTTCGACTGTATTAGTAAATGAACCTGTATATAAGGTCACTCTTATTTTAAAAAGTGAATAAAATCCTAAAAGAAATGGCTGGACGTGATGTGATTTAGTATTATATTAAAATAATTTTATTATATTTAAAGGTAGTCATTTTTTTTTCATTTTTTTTATAGCGCGGTCAGCTTTAGAACTTTCCTCTTAAACATCGTTAAGTTAAATTTTATGTATAGGTCTTTCGAAAATTCAGAAAAGTTTCCAAGGTTTTAAATATGGCTCTGAAATTGGAACATATGGTAAGCTAGACACTAAACTAATTTTTTTATTTATTTAAATCGTATTGTTAGAGACATTAACGTGGAGAAATATTTCTAGGAATGTTTTTAGAAGTTTGTAAAATAGTCCTAAATAGTGTGGCAGGAAAACTGCTTTCGTTTTACACAAATACGAAGATTTAAAAAAAAAATTATATATATATATATATATATATATATATATATATATATATATATATATATATATATATATATATATATATATATATATATATATATATCATTTATAGCAGAGGTTTCTCAACAAGTTCACTAACCCTTTAAAGAGCCTAAAATTCAGATGCATAATGGTAAATACAAAGCAGATTTTGCTCCCACTTATCAGGGACCGTCACATCAAAACCAGAATGCGACTATGGTTGTGGCAGATGTTTACAGATAAGTTTAAAATGTTTATAAGGGTGAATCTATAGGCAAACTATTTTGCCGGAAACTGTATAAATAATGAAATAACTCTCTGCAGCATTAATTTCTTAAATTAGTATCAACACTTCTTATACTAGGCGAGAGGTTTGAAATTTAACGTTAGGTTTTAAGTGGTATTAGCAGTAGGTATAAGATTCCTGGTAAGCTGAGATGCTTTTTCTACATTTCTGTACTTCAGTTGTGAGCTCTATTCGAAGAAAAAAAAAACTCTGAATTTGCTAATGAATCAGCCATTATCCCTCTAACCACTGACTTTGGGCCGTTTACACGAGAGTAGAACTTAAATTGCATTCATCTATTCTTATTTCTTCAAAATTTTCCCACTTGGGACAGTAAAAAAAGCATTTATTCATCTAACATATGCCATCTATCTGAATACGCAAAAGCACTAAAGACGCATTTGTAATTTAAGAAATATCAGGGTACGAAACATAAAAATGCTCTGTCAGTAATGCAAAAGATTATAAAAGATGTATGCATAAAAAATGACAAGCAGAACAATGGAATGTTATCTACATCTCAGATTTCCCCGTACTCTCTATTTCTAAAAATTCATTTATATAGTAGTATTTACCTTTTATGGATTTTCTCAATATTACCAGTCGAATTCTGATCATAGTTCTTAAGAGAATATTAAATGATATTGTTAGTGAACAACGTACCATATTATAGCATAATGAGAAGCATCCTTTCTTGTCTTTACGGCAGCTTACAGTAAATCATAAGGTAAGACCACAGTTCTTCGAGAAACCGCGGCCTTACCTTTTTACGAGTTCGCCGAGAGGAGGAAAAAAAAGACCAATTTATCCAAACGTTCCGTTTAGGTAGGAGAGATATATATGATGCAATGCGCCAAATGCTGAATAGAAAAATTAGAGACGACGAATGTTGAAAAACGATATAGTACAAAAATGACACTATCAAAACCGGACAGTCTTCAGCCCGTCCCTTTCTTCTACATTCTCATAACAATAACGGGGTCAGCTTTTGTAATGACAAGAACAGGAACTCACTGTTCAGAAGAATATTCGTAACAGTGTTGAAAGAAGATACTGACAAGTTTGTTAAGAGTAAAGAATTGTTCCGTAAATTGTTTTATGCATAAGTCAGCACGAGTAAACGATGCAAACAGGAAATCGTTGAATAATGACTTGAAATATTAAAAACTGTTGCAAAACAGCAAGGGTTAAAATTATTTCCTCTCTTTATTCATCGAAGGAAAAGAATAAGTTTAACGAATTCTGATTGGTGCTGTCCTTTACAATGCTATTTTCATCTTTTGCTTGCATGTGGCCTAAACACACCGGGAGAGTTTGAAACCTATTCCCAATGACGTCAAAAAACCCATACCAATATCAGAACTTGGATCCACAGACTGGTACCAAAGGCCGACACTTGTCGATTAGCGCATCTCCCATCAAACTTATTAGTGGGAGGTTATTCTCTCGAACATAATTCAAATAGGGTATTTTCAAAATTTAAATCTTTGCAGTAGTCAGAGGTTGGTTAAAATGAGGGATGAAAACATGAACAAGCCACTTTTGAAAAAAAAGACGCAGACTAAGAATATTAGATGGCAAAAGATACGATTCACTTAAAAAAAAAAAAAAAAAAAGTGATAACGAAGTTTCCGAAAGATTTGTACACCAGCCACACATATTAATACAACGTTTCGAACTCCTTGCTGTATCGCAGCGGATGCAGCAACAAAACTTTTTAAAGTAACACTTCCAGAAAGATGTTAATCCTAAATTAAAACCAAAACTTAAACCTAAGAATTGTGTTTTAGCCCAACAAGTTGGAACTTCTAGGAAAATAAAAGAAACTTATCCCATTTTAATTCTTTTAGCAGTAGTATTTTAGACAACCATAACAGGTTCATAGATTACAGTTGTTGTCAAATGCAACCGGTAACGACAGCAATATGAAATTTCAATTTCTAGAGCTGTTAGATACACAAGAAGTTAACGCAACCACATGATGGCAGAGATTAGTGTGTGGACTACCTAGATAACCAGAGAAACGCGTCAGAGGAAACGTATCACCAACAACAGTTTTGAATGGCTCATCTATCAACCTGTGCTGGATAATCTATGACGGACTGTCAGCTGACAGAATACATGAAATTTCTCGGTAAACTGGAAGCAGATAAAAATAAATCAAAAGTGATATAGGGGTCTGTCTACTGAGAAGACAACAAGCTTTGACCAACTTCGTTGCAAATTTCTAGAACAGCGTACCATTACTATCACTTTCTCTTCTTGGAGTCAAAATTGACTCAAATGGGCTAGTCCAAATTTACTGAAATAGATCATGAAAATTTGAGTTTTGAGATTAATACGGAGTCAGAATCAGAATTAAAAATAGAAAATTTTAATTTATTCTCTAATCTCCTACCCAGAATAAAACCTGATATGTCTTCTTAACGGAAATAGACCATAACATCAAATAACTTGAACCCTAATTGTTTATCACCTGCTCAGAGGTCTATTTATAAAATAGGGCCAATTTTTTCAAACAAGTAAAGAAATTTTCATCGCTCTAAATAAACCACGCAGCTCTTAATGTGATTTGGTAAAGCATACTTACGAACAAAGAGAAATAATTGATTGATCAACAAGATGATTAATTCTGCAACCCCTGTACTGAAGAGCTATTATGGCCTAAGTAATTAACAAGAATTGTCCTAAATAAACTATTTTAATGAATACGTTTACAGGCCCTATAAGTTCTGTAAGCCATTGTTTTCAAAGGAATATTTATTGATGTTATTGATGTAACGAGCAGCGTCTTCTGTTATCTTTATGATAGCTTCAAATAAATCATACAATAAGGCTACAATTCGTCCTCGAAAGAAAGCCCGACACTCCCACTTTATCTAAACATTCCATTCTTACGGGAGTGGTAAAGGGTCAAATGCTAAAAAAGTAACATTTAATATGAAGAAAATTGAAAACGACGTAGAGCAAAAATGACCCTATCGAAACAGGACGGTCAGGCACTTCGAGTTCAAAAGTTCATAAAAATTCAAGAATTTAGTGAGCAAAATGAAGTCTCCGTAAAATGCTTAACAACAAGTGGAAATAGCGGTAACGGGAAATTTGAAGTCATAAACAACGAAGGATTCCCACTACATAGACTTTAAACGAATGTGTGAAGTTGCTAAGACATCCAAAACACTAACGTACGCGTGTATATACACTATCGTAAATATAGTAGATTCCCCTATAACGCGAGTTCATACAACGCGTTAAAAAAAAGTGCGACAACTTATTCGTATAGCGCAATTCCCGTATAATGCGCTATAGAATAAAATGCGGGAGTTGTCTCTTTTAAACACTATACATACATTTATTTTTATGCACACGAGTTTAACAATTTTGACGAAGTAGTTTTGCATTGCTTTGTCAATTTAATTACATATTCTGCACGTAAATTTAATAGTTACTCTAACATTTCACCTCAACATCATTCACGTCATAGAAGATTGTTACTCATACAACACGATTTCCTGTAACGCAATTTCATACAACGCGTAACATATTAATTGCGTTATACGGGAGTCTACATACACTGTACTACAAAAGGAGTCAATAAATAAGAAGCGAGGCACACCAGTTTGTTTTTGAACTGAAATGCCTATTTAAGTAATTTAGGGTAACTGGAGCGGTTCTTCATAACCTCTGAAGCGATAAGTAATCAGGAACGAATCTTTTACCGAGACGAATCGAATAAGATGTTATTCAAAATTTCATCACGTTCGTAAACCATAAAAATGACCACAGTATTGCATTGACAAAGAGCAGAGACCTCCAATTTGTTTGGGGAAAAAATGTTTTACTTCGAATTACAGAAAGCTGCATTTAACTATTTTTTTATACCCGAATCAAACAAAACCAGAACAAAGCTGACAGCATAATCTATGACAAACAAATATACGAGATGCGTTATATTAATAATACAATTAATAACTAAGTGAAAACTAGAAATATGAAGCTAGAATACTGGCTTTTACAGTCAAATATAAAATTGAATCGTTGGCTGGTAAGTCGATGCAAAACAAAGGGAACACACCATTAACTACTACTTGTTACTTATGCCGCCTGGACGGAACATTCCAGCCCAAGCCCATAGAAGGCTAGTTGGGCTACTAATGCCGCTCGGGTTTTATGGCACCACAAGGGTTGGAGTCCGACTTAGCCAGCTGCCACCACAATTTTGTCTGAGCAGCACCAGGGACGACATCTGGTGGAATCGTACCCTCTTCAAAACCCCTATAACCACATGAAAGGACTTATCGGCAGATGTAACGTGCCCATAACCTGAATGACGTAAACACAAGGGCATTCAGTGGCGTTTACTGGAGATCGAACTAAGCACCCTTGGTGCCGAAAGCCGACGTGCTAACGACCAGTTGTCTTGGACACCGTTAACTTACATCTTCTGAACTACAAAATCAAAGCCGTGGGTCCGAAACTTGGAAAGCTTATTCGCAACTTTTGCAAAAGTTCTTCTCCCCCTTCAATAATATTTAATTAGATTTTACTAATTAATACAGTCCATTATTAATGCTATTTCCCAACTTCTTATCTCAACAACTGGTTTTTACTATAAAACTATTTTTTTTAATAATCTTGTGATGTTTGTCAAGGAAGATCATGGCACTGCGTGATAAATTAATGTATTCGGAAAGGTGAAAATGAGAATGTGCGCCGGAGTCTTCTCGTTGTAGAGGCACCGGAACAACAAATTAAGGGATTTTCACGAGATTTCAGAGACTAGCCACTCTGACTTAACCCTTCAGCGGGCGCGCCCGTGTATAAAGTGCAACATTTTCGTAATTTTGAATGGTTTGTTTTTACATGGAAGGTTTGAATGTTTTAAGCAATTTCTACTTACCGCTACACCCTTTCTACTGCAGGAGTGACTATCTGACTCATGTATTCCTTCCCATTCATTTGTTAGTCGTGATTTAACCGTGGTAAACCAGCGATTATACTGGATTACAATACGACAAAAGCAGGAGTTGATGGAGTCTATTAAATGTGCAGCTATTACACAGTATGCCGCATACCACGAAGATGGACAATTTCATTGTTTTTTAGGTTTTTGAACATAATAAGAATCCATTCACAAGTTGTCCTTAGATCCAACAAATCGGACAGTTTTGAAATAAGGTAATGCTATCTGCATTCTTTGGCCTTTAATTATAAATATATCTCAATATTATAAACATTTTATATCGTGTCATAAAACTCAGAATCATTATTTTCAATTTCAAAAGAAAAAGTTTATTACAAAAGGAATAATCAAGGTTGAAAGAGACGTTGCACTTTGTGCCACACGCGCCTGTTGGTGTTCCAAAAATCGGCGAGCCCGCTGAAGGGTTAAGGGAGAATATGAGATAAATACAAAAGTATCATGAGATTGATTAGTGGTGTTAGCCCATCTGTAAACTAATAAGAAAGGCCTGGCTTTGATTCCTGGGCAAATAGCTTAATTTATAAGTGTGAAAAAAACAAAGTGTGGTTGAGTCAACCCAAACGTTATAATCTTTATTTAACAATTCCTCAGTAACTAAGAGCATTTATAGATTGGCAGAGCTGTCAACACAGGTAAATGAAAACTTGGAAACTTTACTCAAAACCAGGATATTTACGAAAATTACAAATTTTCACAATTTTTTGGAAGCTCATCTTATTGTGATAATTACTTTTGCCTCTGAAGAAATTTAATCAATTGTCAGTTACAAAGCAGACAATAGGAAAAAAATTATAAACAGTTTAGACATTTAAAACCTTCCACAGAAAAGTATCATACATATGATTTAATACTATAACATTCAGTTTAATTCTGTTCTTTTAATTCTTGAATTTTTAATCATTTATTTGTAGTTTATCTCTTTGATATAATTTAAATATTTGAATATATTATTTCATGCATTGTTGAAAAATGCCTGATGGTAAATCTAACTTCAAATTTTTTGGTATTCTTCCTGTATTTTCTAAAACTTGAAGACCACTTTCTCTAAAAATTTGCAAAATCGTTTTCAATGGCAGAAAAAAAAATCGAACTGTTCATTCTACTGTTCTTAAAAGAACAGTAGAATGAAGCATCTTGATCTTATTCAGGTGCACTCTGAAAACCACGTAAAATTAAATTTAAGCTTACATTACATCTAGTATAAATCAAAGCAATTGAATAGGGAAAAAGAAAAAATAATTTCTTTTAAAAAGGCAAAAAAGTTTATGATTCAATTATCCGAAAACTATTAAGGGATTAACAGGTAGCTAATTAATTTATTCATTTGTAAATAGTTTAACATTATTTCGGAAAAAAGTTTATGGTATAAAAGTTTCTATAAACTGTCGCATAATCTAAGTGAAAGAGAAAACATCGGCAAGTTGTCAAATTACTAGCTTAAATTTCAACATCTAAGTTGCAATCTAAGTTGTAATATAAATATATATGTATATATATACACATAATCCCTATATCTTAAAAGAGTGCGTATTTTGAAGATGGAAACTGGAGCAAAATTATTTTTATATAGCATGCATTCATTTACATAAGTTAAACAATGCAAAGTGGAAGCAGAGCATTTTCCCATTCAACGCGCTGAAAGTGAGGGAAAACCGGCAGTTTATAGTTCAATAACATGCTTATCAGTCTAATAAATATGCCCGTTGTCCAGGTTTTACCACTGCGTCATTGTTGCTATTATGGAAGCAACATCGGAACAAGTTTGTGTCTATTTCTGTTCCTCATTTAACTTGTGAAAAACTAGGAATACATTCTAATCCAGATTTACTTTCGATACGTCCAAGATTAGTTACTTAATACCTCTGTTTATTTACCTTAGAATGAAAATAAAAAGAGACTGTCAGAGCGAAATGCTCGCATTTAATAAGCCACACACGCGCGCACACAACAGAAGCAAACGCTGTCCCACATTTGGGAGGCCTTCAGGCGAATTAGAAAGTTTCAGAAGTTTTTCAGGACAGGCAAGAACGCCTCAATTCACAAAAACAGCCGGAACACATGTATTTCTGGTTTCCCTTTCGAACTGATGCTCACGAATACTAGCGCCATAAATATCCTTCCTAGATTTGCTGTAGGAGATGGCTATTAGAAAAGATTTAATTATCAAACATTTTGGACAATTAAAAAGGGCACAAATTATATTATCAGTAAAAAGCATTAATGTGTTGACGGTATAAATAAACCCGTAAATAATTTGTAATGAAACCCTTTTCTCAATATATAGGTTTTTGTTTGAAAATTACGTAAATTGTAAGAGAAAAAAAGGTCTCATTGCATAGATATAACTTCTAGATATACACAAACTTTCGAAATTAAATTTATATATTTCGGGGAGTAATGTTCTTGAATCATTCTGCTTCAGTAATTTCATTTATATGCCGTAGTAAGAGTTCAGTGAAATAGCATTTGATATATATATAGTCATATATATATATATATAAAGAGGGAGAAAGATATTTAAAAATTATGAAAGTTAAAATCCGATCTTAAGAAAAAAATTTGACTAAATATCTCCTGCCCATACAAAAAGGGCATTGTCCAAACATTTGTTTTTAACAATTTTTAGAGTAAAATTTGTTTCAGAAACATTTTTCGAGAAGTAACCTAAATATGAATTACGAAAATAAAAACCGATTGAGTTCACCTCAAAAAAGTTTTAAAGGTCTGATTATCCCTTTTTACATAAAACCTATGGGATAAGATGCCCTCCAAAAAACTTGGTCCACGTTTACATGATTAGCGAAATCAATGTCCTTTCTCGGTTGCTTTTATAAATTTGTTTTAGTATAATTTCAATGTAGTTTACGGAAGTACAATTTAAAGCACCATAATCCAAGTAGATTACTGACTATAATTATAAACTTAATCAAGGAAGAAATTTACGTAGCATGCGAGTTTGCAAACCCCAAAGTTCAAGTGATTTTAAGAAATATAATTTATACCTTCGAACTTTAAAAAGAGAGCTGGGATATTTTTGAGAACGCCAGTATTGTAAACAGTGACTAGATAATAGGATCGAGAACATTAAATGCAGGGAGTGACCACGTCAAGGTCAAGATGAAGATGAAGCGAAATTAAAAGAGCTCTTCTACAAGGAAGCGCGTGCTTGAACCTTCGATATAAATATGAGTTCTTGGGAGGTGATTGACATGAAACAAGGAGTGACAGAAGAGATCATATTCAGAATCCATCAGGTTATTCTGATTATTGATAACTTTTGTCATTCGTTAACAATGCGATAGAGTAAGAAAATTTTACTATTTGTTTAAATAATTGTCACAGTTGACTAATCAAAAGGAAAAATACGGTCTTCTCTTTCAATCAACAAATTTCACCAACATTCTAGAAAACATTTCACCGAATAGCAAATTAAGCCTAATCGCATTTTTAAAATCCTGTGATATAGAACAGTCATACTTATTCACAAAATTGAACCATAAACTTAAGACTAGTTCTTATGATTTTCGAAATCCTTACGTCAAAGGGGCATAAACTCAGTTATACAGCTATGATAAATACACTTCCCGGCTCTAAATACAAACAATGTTTGAAAATAGTTTCATATAATCAATAGACCGATTGATCAAAGACAAAAACCAATCAAAGATAGATAAATCTATGTAAAACTGCCAAACTCAAAACATTTAATCGTTTAATATTTGACTGAGGATTAAACGAAATTAAACGAGTTCTTGTTTGAAGAACTGTAAACAAGCGAATTTAAATGTTTGAAGCAACGCTACAACGAGTACAAAACTCAGTCTTAATTGTTAAGCAATTTGACTTCCTTTGTTGAATAACATGTTGCTTGAGTAATGCTGTCTTAGACAATTCCAATGTGTCTCGTGAAAGGTAGAGTACATGAATTGGATTCGGTTTAAAGAAGCAAAAGAGACATGCATAGCATTTTTATTGATTCCAACCATCACGACAGATTGCGTGAGTTATCTTAGGAATGTAAAGAATTATATTTGGGATGGAATTCACACGCAGATTGCACTGACGGCCATTCTTGACTGACCGCTGCCCACAGCAGAACACGTTATAAATAAATATAACAAGAGTTCCGAGCAAAACAAATGAAGTTCATAGTCCTTTAGATATAAATGAGTTACAGATATTACACAAAACAAATTTCTGAAATTTTAATAGAGACAATTTTATATAAACTAAGTTGAGATTATTTACATAAATATTTCTTTGAAATGTATAACAGCACATTCTCGGCGTGTTACATAAAAACTGTGCAACTGATGTGACGAGAAAGTTTTGGAAAAATATAAAGGTTATAATTTTTAATAAGTTATAAACTAAGATTTTATCATAAAGAATACACTGTCATTCCCCCTCCCATCCACTACATTCTTTTATGTATACATAATAGGGACATCGCATATGGTTATCTTTTAAAAGATTAGTACTTTATCTGAATAAAGGACAAAAAATCGATTTAACGAGATATACTGTATGTAATACTTTCAAAATACTTATTGAAAAAATAAATGAAAGTTGAAAAAAATGTTTTACATACAACCTGAACATGAATGCTACGTATAAGCTCGGAAAGTTTAATAATTACATATAAAATATTAAATAAAACGGAAAAAAATTAAACAAATCTGAATTTCACGGGTATATGAATCTTGGCAAAAACTTTTTTTAGCATGAATAACGTTTGTTCTGTTCAATATATTTTGTCGAGAAATCTTTTCAATGTTCGATCCATGAAATAAAAATCTTGACATTCTACTGACGCAAGATAAATCATAATGCTGAAATGAAAAGTTAATTTTTCATGCATTGCCATTAATGGTCAGCACTTGAAAAAAAAAAGTTATGAAATCATATTGCTTACGTAATATTTCTTCAGACACTTTGCGCATTTCTTTCATTTCCTCGTGCAAGGCTTAACATTTTGACAATACTTAAGTAAATTAAACTTTGGTGATTTTTACGTAATTAACTCCAGAATGTACCGGAGTATGTACCGGAACTCCTTTCTCAATGTGTGTACAAGTACCGATACAATAGTTTTATTTTATCTACCTGTTCTGAGCTTATATGGCACGTTTTTTAACTGGATTATATTCCTATATAAAGGGCCAAGGTAGCCTAGTGGTAGCGCGACAGGATTCGGTGCGCAGTTCGAATCCTAACGAGTGTCCTTAAATACCTTCGTGTATAGGCAAATGGGCACGTTAAATCCGTAGACCGGAAAGTTCTTCCACGACGTCAGTGTGTGGCTGAAGGTGCGAGCCCTCCAGATGTCGCCCCTTGGGCTGATCTATCAAAATTAAGTTGGCAACAAGGGAGCAATGTTGACTCATCTGTACGGTGTTAATAGAAAAAAATAGTCAATTTCCACTAATCTTTACTAATGTTTCAGACAAAGTGCCCCCCCCCCCAAAAAAAAAAAAAACCAAGCAAGCACACACACACACACACATATATATATATATATATATATATATCTCGATGGCTTGGTTCTAAAAGGGCCAAAGGCATTATGTTTTATATAAAATCGTAACAGATGAAAACTTTTTATATGATAAAAATGTTTTTTACCCTAACAATGAACAAGCAAAAAACTAATAATGTGACGCTTAGTATAAGAAAGATATAACATTCATCAAAATGTTCAATATCTATAGATGTCCTTTTCTCGAAACTAACAATTTTGACATTGGCCCTTATAATATATATATATATATATATATATATATATATATATATATATACCGGGTGGTTATAATTAAACTTCCCCAATAAACGGCATCCTACAGCGCATACGGAAGGCAACAAAATTTCGTACATGGGTTATACACGAGATGAGCTCACGGAATTTCGAAAAAAAAATTTTTAGTTCCAAAATGTCCACCAGAGGGTGCCTTTTCGGGGAAAACATGAAATTTAACAAAATAAACAGCCAAAACGGGATACATAAACAATTTGAACATTTATTGACTAGTTTTTGATCACCTTGTCATCGAACCACATTAAATAAAGGCAAGGAAATAAATAACAGTGCGCCATTGCTGTTTGAAACAAAAAAAAAAAAAACAGTTGTGTTTGCAGAAGCAGGTACAGATTGCGACGAAATGTCACAAGAGGAGCAGTTGTTAATCGTGCCCAGGACGATGTAAGGAAAGTTGCTCAATGTGACCACCGTCAGTCACCTGCAAAGTTTCAAGCCGATGGACAGTGTGTTCAACAGCAGATCGTAACTGATCAGTTGTGATGGCAAATGTTTGCAGGTGAATGAAGGTGGTCAGGTGGAGCAGCTTTCCCTACATCGTCCTGGACACGATTAACAACTGCTCCTCTTGTGCAATTTCGTCCTAATCTGTTCTTGTTTCTGCAAGCTGAACTGTTTTTGTTTCTCCCTTACCTTTACTTAATGTGGTTCGATGACAACGTGATCAGAAACTAGTCAATAAATGTTAATATTGTTTATGTGTTCCGTTTTGGTTGTTTATTGCAGTGCTCAGCAACCGCTGTGCCGTGGCACACTAGTGTGCCGCGAGGTGATTTTGACTGTGCCGCGGTGATTTTATCGATTGTGATAATGAAAAAATTAACCACCGCATTAAATAGAAATTTTTCTAAGTAAAATATTCCTCTAACTTTTTGTTAATATGTAATTTTTCTGGGTCGAAATTATACACAAAGCAAAAACATGTTGTTAGCCATACATTGTATGTATGCTCGAGCGTAATATTTCTGGATTTCAGTTAAGAAAGAATATCCACAAATTTCTGACAAGACCATTGCAATTTTGCTCCCTTTTTCTACGACATACTTATGCAAACGAAGTTTTTCGACACTGGTTCTAATTGAAAATGACAAACGATCCTATTTAAAGGGCCTTGACCGTGAACTGTAGCTCTTTCTAATATAGAGCCAAATATAAAACGTGCAAATATAAAACGGACATTTATCAAAACAATCTCAAATATCTCATTAATAAATAAGTTATATTTAAATTAACTTTGATTTATTAGGCTTAAGTAAAGACCAAAAAACAAATTTTAATATAAAAATTTAAAGAGAATTTTTTTTTACTTGTAAACTATAATTATATATTTTTGTTCTTGTGTTGGTGTACAGTTCAAAATGATTTATATAAAACTTAAATGATTATAATTATCTTGATACATAGAGCTATTTTTTTTTTTTTTATCTAATAAAAACATACGTATTTATTGTAATTTATATATTTGCAAGCTTTTTCTTGTGGTGTGCCGTGAAATTATCGAAAAATACGTTGTTGTGCCGTGGAAGTTAAAAGGTTGCGGAGCTCTGGTTTATTGTGCTAAATTTCATGTTTTTCCCGAAAAGGCGCCCTCTGGTGGACATTTTGGAACTAATTTTTTTTCTTCGAAATTCCGTGAGTGCATCTCGTGTATAGCCCACATACAAAATTTCGTTGCATTCCGTTCACCCGTTTGCGCTGTAGGATGCCGTTTATAGGGGAAGTTTAATTATAACCACCCGGTATATATATATATATATATATATATATATATATATATATATATAGTTAGTATGAAAAAGCTACATTCCTGCAATACGATTGATGATACATCTTATGTTTACACAGAAGCCTTGCCTCTACGACAAGCAAATGAAAAAACATTGCATAGCCTGCAAAGAATCCAACTGCGAACTTATAAAAACTCGGGAATGTAACTACCACCATAAACAAATATACTTATCACTGTATGGTTGAGCAAGAGCAGTTTTCTTCAATCAGTTAACAAATTAAATAAAAAAAAAACAAATTAAAACAAATTCCTTAGTTACGAAAAAGAAACTTATTTTTAAAAGTCATTGTCAAGAACATTCAACTGCCACACGTGCAAATCAAACACATTGCTTTTTTCTACACAAAATTAATCAAAATAGAATGTAAGCAACATTTAAATGGTCTTCGAAGACGCACGTAGCCCAAGAAAAAGTGACATGTTGTTTCTCTGTACAGGAAACTGATGTATACAGAGTATAAACAACATTTAAATGGTCTAAGTAGGCACGCGAGGCTCAAGAAAAGAGAAAAAAATATCTGCTTTCCAATACAAGATGACTTTTTCTACTCAATCCATAGCAGAACATGCAATTAACGTGCTTACTAAACACTCAATATTTCTCTAAACAGGAAGAGTGAACAGAAAAGCAATTTAAAGGTAAAGAGCGAATTCGATTCACAAGACACGATGCCTTGTGAATTAAAGAGAAAAGAGGAGCCAAAATTAGTCTCTCTCAATCAGGAAACAAACAAATTGCT
This sequence comes from Dolomedes plantarius, assembly GCA_907164885.2. Classification (NCBI taxonomy): domain Eukaryota; kingdom Metazoa; phylum Arthropoda; class Arachnida; order Araneae; family Dolomedidae; genus Dolomedes; species Dolomedes plantarius. Next base: position 116,839,874 of record OU015494.1, read on the forward strand.
GTAGAGAAAATTTTACTATCAAACTAGTTCCTTATATTAGTTAGCAGTGTTCTTTTAGAATATACAAAAATAAAGGGTAAAAAAGATCCTGATTCAGCTTTAGATAAGAAATTATGATGGAGCGAATTACAAACAGCATTACACTTCGATTTTATTCACAGAAGCACAAATGTTAAACTGGTAAGCTCTTTATATCTTCATTATAATGCTACCCTTGTATGTAAATCCACATAACAAAGGTAAAGCTAATGAGTTTCTTTATTTTTACCATATCCAGCCACGAGTGGCCAATTTGCAGTAACGTAGAAGTTATGAAAAGAAATTGATGCCATGGGAGTTTGTTTTTCTTTTTTTCCAACAGAATAACCACGTTTGAAAACAATTTTGCCATCTCTTGTACAACTACATCTTTGTCTCGAAGGTTGACGGTTATTTCGGAACACCAGTGAAGCGAATCGCCATGTGGGCTTCATGAGGTCTGACGCCTGTTTTGCATAATTCTTGCTTCTCGTGTTGCAGGTAAAGTTTATGGAAATTAGTGATATATTTTACTAATATTCTTAAACGCACAAAAGATGAAAGGACACTTTATTTGATAATTAACAAACTTACATTGCAAGGAAATTTCTGCATATGAAAACTTTAGTAAAGTTTTGGTATGTTTAAAGAACTTACAAGAAAACCCTCAAAATTAAAAACGTTACCAAGCTTTGTTAATAAATAAATAAATAAATAAATGAAAACAAATTTTAAAAAAACAAGAAGCCTCATTGTACAACTGTATCTTCCTTGTGTGACCTGTGCAACACCGCCAATATTTATAGTATATATATTTATAGTATACCCAATATTTATAGTATAGTATTTTAAGTATTTTTACCATGTTTTTATTAACTCGCTTTCTTTTTTGTCCAGTACAAATCTTGCAATCGATTTTTAACTAACTTCCTGACTAGCTAGACATTTGAAACTTTTAGAATAGCTCAGAACACGATGCTAATGCATTCTTTTAATACTTTTAGCCGAAAAAATCAGCAAGGTGGCGCTTCGATCGAATTCAATGCTTGCACTATTGCGTAACGGTGTTTGACGATTTTGAAAACAGAATACATGTGAATTTAGTTTGTTTACAAAAATATTGTGCGAAAAATTTTTAAAAAAAATTATAAAAGTTACCAGTTTATAAAGTCTGTGGATAGTGAAAACGACGAAAAAGTGATTAAAATTAAACAAAAGAAAGTGAAAAAGAATAATTAAATGAAGGTTTGTACAATTAAGAGAGAATAGCTTAGAGAGAGAGAATAGGAGAGAAAAATAGTCAAGTTTATATGATTCAACAGAAAATTTAAAAACATGGTATATAAAAAGCTCTTTTTATCTTGTAATTATTTTTTATAATTATTTTTTATTATTATTATTATTTTAGAAACGCCAGAATTGATATATTCCTCTTTGTGAATACAAGACGCCTAATCTCAAAAATGAGAAACCAGTTATGGAATAAAGCTGTATGTAATACAGAAAAAAATATAATAATGATAAAATCAAAAAATGTTAATGGCCCCCAGTCAGTTCCCATAACAAATCATTAACTTAGGTTTTATAAGGTAAAACGAAACTAATACGTCAAGATCAAAAGTAATTTGTCGTTTATACTATCGGAAGATGCCAACTACACCCTTTAAAGACCTTATAGAAAAACCATCATAACTTTGTGATATTCAGACAAAATAAGCAATCAAAAACATAAGATACGCTCATCAATCAAAGTTCAATAGACTGGGGTTTTTAGGTCAAAATGTAATGCGAAGTTAATTTCGCGCGGCCCGCAACTCGTTGAGTAAACTTTATCGGAAACTTCAAGAGGTCAACCGATTGCATACTTTATAAAGTAAACAAACTATCAACAAAGATGTGGCAAGCAGATTATTAAAATTTTCAACAAATAAAACAACTATAGGGTGGTGTTTGTTAAGTATGGTTATCTGGGAACAAGTTACCTGTTTTAGGGAGGTTTCTTTTGTTGTTCGTTTTTTAAAGAGTCAAACATAAAAAAAAAACAACTAGAGAGCATTGGTTTTCGGACAGTATACTATTTCTTGTTAAATAAGTTATAGATAATAATAGTGTAGCAATTAGTTTCGAAATGTTAAGTGTAGTTAATCTTCAGGACGAAGGGCATTAGGTGCGATTATCGCCAAGGTCAATTCAAAAATGTTCCCCCCCCCCCCCCATTATATCGATCTCTAAATTTACATGTAAGTACTATTTTTTGTGGTTTGAATACACCTATAACATTATTTGGTTTATCTACTACTTAAAGGGAAGAACCTGAGTTTGAAACCTTCTCAGTTACTACATTAATCTGAATGAAAGACAATTGGTTCCAAGGTACTCTTATGCTGAATAAATACGGATATTATTCAAATGTCGTCACACTTATTATGAATGTTTACAACAACAACATGATATTTGTTAAATGAAATCCATTGCATTGAAACACCAGCCAATCTCTTGATACTAGAAAAAATTAGTGACTACATTTTTAAAATTCTCGCAAAAGTTCCAAACTTTTAGAAATTAAGCAATGATTTATTCTAAATCTAATATAATTTTGTATACACCGCTTCTAGGTATTTTTTTCAAGATTGCAAGAGAGCAGCAGTCCATACCAGATCCAATTCCTTTTAAAAAGACAATTACTCATACTTTCGTAATATTCATACTTGTATTGATAGAGTGCTACACAAATATATTAAATCTCATTTTCATTAACAGTATACCTTTTTATTTTTAAGGAAATATTGGAAAGTAAACTTTTGAGGAGATAACGAATGTTACATTTTTATTAAAGAAAAGATAATTAGAGAAGATACGTCCGGTACAAGGTATTAGTTTCCAGTAATCTTACCCCTTTCCCTAACTTTCAACACTAGAAGCGAAACATTCTACGAGTGATTCCTGGTGAAGTGAAAGGTTTCAAGTTTATACATTCAACAGGAAGTAGCAACACCTGCTGGTTGGTTGGGTTTTCTGAGTTCTGAGAAATTAAGTTTCTTGCTAGACCAAGGCTTAACAGTCTCGCATCTACAGTTAAAAGCCGATTCCTAACGACTACACAACCAAGCCATTCGTAGAGCTCAAACAGGATGATTCCAAAAGCTAGCGCCTAATCCAATCACTTATCTTCCTAACATCAAACAGTAGACATTAAACACACAAGGGTCAAATACTCTAGAATACATTTTTATATACATGGTGCCCGGGCTAAAGGTATCCAAAAGTTATGACTTATTTTTACGGAACTACCCATTAGAATTTAAAAAAAAAATTATTTAAATAGAAAGAACATCTCATCAAGTTTTAATATCAATCATAGATTTCTATCACAGTATCATAGATTTCGATGTGTGCAACTTTTGTAGCACTACAGACGTCCAAATGGTAATCCAGTTCTCTCCAAGTGTTTCGTAGCATATCAGGAGTTATTAGACTTTTTTGCTTAGGGATTCATTAAATCCGTTGTGTATTAACAAAAAATTCAAACCGTGGATGTGGAAGAAGCGTATCATTCAAACAATACGTGTAATAACACCTGATATGCTACGAAATACTTGGAGAGAACTGGATTACCATTTAGACGTTTGTCTTGCTACAAAAGGTGCACACTTCAAAATCTATGATACTATGATCGAAATCTATGATTGATATTAAAACTTAGTGAGATGTTCTTTCTATTTAAATATTTTTTTTTAATTCTAATGGGTAGTTCCGTAAAAATAAGTCATAACTTTTGGATACTTTTAGCCCGGACACCCTGTACAGTGATTTCCGCTTATAAGAATCACGTTTGTTATTACTGTTTTTGATTCTTATAAGCGGTTGATTCTTATAACCGAAATTTAGGTTTTTGGACAGGAACACACACACCTATATATACATATATTAGATAATTTACCATAAAATACTCTTAAATTTACATTAACTATCTTTTATTAAAATTATTTTTTTATAGTTTTAAAAATAAAACTTAATTTTTAGACCTATAAGTAGATACACATGATTATAGTAAGAGAAGAAAAGATACAATATTTGTTACAAGTTACAACATACCTGCTTAACAGTTTTAACATTTCAACTACAGGAAGGGAGCAAGAAAAAGTTTTCTACGGTAGTTTGACGCAATGAAGTTTTCAGAAGGCTGTTTATACCTCTTTCAATACTTATAGTCTCAGACGAAGATTTTCTCGGACGGGTAAAATTGCCCCCGGGTCAAGCTAATAGGACAGTGTTGTGGTAAAGCGTTTAAGGGGAAACTATTATGTTATGTCTAATAAAGAAAGGGGTGAATTTTACGACTATATTCCATCCCATCTTATCAATCTTTCTTTTAAAAAAAGAAGGAACTTCGTGCCTTTTGAGGGTTTAAGTAGCTTTTTTGGAAAAATGAAAGGAAAGCGAAGAGTATAAACTGATTCTTAAAACCGGTGGATTGATTCTTTAAAGCGAAAATTTTAACATGAAAATAATTCATTTGTGTTTGTTTTCGCGATATTGATTCTTATAAACGGTTGATTCTTATAACCAGTGATCACTATAAGCGGTGGTTACTGTACTTCGTCTGCTACTAAGCGAAAGCTAAGCGAAAACAAGCAAACTTGGTCGGCGTACGGATAAATTCTAAATCAAATTTAAAAATTCAGATATGCAGTTTAGACTAGTCAAAAATGCAAGAAGCGTGTTTGTGTGGAGCTACAAAATGACAGCGTAATGAAAATAAAAAATAGTTATTATAATGCCGCCAGAAAGGGACAGGCGCAGAAAGAAATTGGGTGAAGGCAATTCGGAGCGAAACTCCAGACATGACAAATGAGTGTCTCTCACTCTTACTCTCAAGAAAAGACACTGCCTGGAAAATCAACGCCACTAGAAGGATTCAAAGGAGAAAAAACACCCAATCACTAGGGTTTTTGTTTCAAGATGGTGGCCAAATTTACATAATTGCCCAAATGAGGTCGAAGGAAATGCTTCAAGAGAGTTAAACAAAGGATTTTTTAAAGCGACGTCAAACATGTGTAAGCCACTTGGGTTGATGATTTCTAAACATAACAAAAGGAAAGTTTCGAGATCAGAACATATTTGTGTAGCGAATGGGATATGAAAAGTTCGGTGTTATAAAACACAAGTATTTTTGATGTATATTGAGTATCTACGTGATTTGTATCAAAACCAAAATTACGTTGTGCAATAAATCGGGAATTCCCACCTTTTCATAACGAGAACTAGCAATTATATTAGGCCAAATATTGCTATTTATAATAAAAATGAAACAATTTGAATATATATATATATATATATATATATATATATATATATATATATATATATATATATATATATATATATATATATATATATATATATATACAGTAACCACCGCTTATAGTGTTCACTGGTTATAAGAATCAACCGTTTATAAGAATCAATATCGCGAAAACAAAAACAAATGAATTATTTCCATGTTAAAATTTTCGCTTTAAAGAATCAATCCACCGGTTTTAAGAATCAGTTTACATTCTTCGCTTTACTTCCATTTTTCCAAAAAACCTACTTAAACCCTCAAAAGGCACGAAGTTCGTTCTTTTTTTTAAAGAAAGATTGATAAGATGGGATGGAATATAGTCGTAAAATTCACCCCTTTCTTTATTAGACATAACATAATCGTTTCCCCTTAAACGCTTTACCACAACACTGTCCTATTAGCTTGACCCGGGGGCAACTTTACCCGTCCGAGTAAATCTTCGTCTGAGACTATAAGTATTGAAAGAGGTATAAACAGCCTTCTGAAAACTTCATTACGTCAAACTACAGTAGAAAACTTTTTCTTGCTCCCTTCCTGTAGTTGAAATGTTAAAACTGTTAAGCAGGTATGTTGTAACTTGTAACAAATATTGTATTTTTTTCTTCTCTTACTATAATCATGTGTATCTACTTATAGGTCTAAAAATTAAGTTTTATTTTTAAAACTATAAAAAAAAATTTAATAAAAGATAGTTAATGTAAATTAAAGAGTATTTTATGGTAAATTGTCTAATATATGTATATATAGGTGTGTGTGTGTTCCAGTCCAAAAACCTAAATTTCGGTTATAAGAATCAACCGCTTATAAGAATCAAAAACAGTAATAACAAACGTGATTCTTATAAGCGGAAATCACTGTATATATATATTTAAATCCTACGCCCATCTTCGGCATTTCTGCCATCAGTCGACGAGCAGCCCAAAATAGAGATGAAGATGCAAAAAAGCGAGAGACAATTTGAATATAACCCATTAAGAAAGATTTGGTAAGCGTTACATCATTTTCTGTTTAATTTACATGAATATTCTATCGTAATGTTTCGCCCATTCAAATAATTCATCAACGCTCCCTTCTCTATAAGAAGTAAAATATTTATTTCTACGAACAGTGTATCTGCAAATTTGATTTTTCTGTATTTTATCAACATTTTACGGACTAACCTTATGTACTCAATAACTGTAAAAATGCCTGTCTCAATTGCACTGTTTGTTTTATTTCAACTTATATAAACCTCATATTATGCCGAGGTGTTAATGGTAAAAAATTGAGGATACTCTCTATATTAAGATATATTACATGAAAATATAAAATTGTTTAAAACTGGGTAAAGCATAGAGACTGTCTTAAAATTACTAACAGAAACAGGATATATACATGAAAATTATAATTATGTAATTATATATCCCTGTTGCACACATGCAATCCAAAAATCAAAGTTTAAAATGTGTACATATTTTGTACACACATTCATAATTACATAACATGCTTACACTGACACAAACATACCGTTAGCGGGCACAAAACTTTATCGTCTCAGGATGGCTGATTTAATTCTTAAATCCTGAGTGCAATTAGGTTTTCTGAGAAATTTATCAACTCACAGTAGTTCTCCATTGTGAAATGATCTACTCCCCATCTCAGCCGCTCTCTCAGATGCATTTGTCCCTAAAAATATCTGGATCAAACAAAACCTAAATAATGCTCAATAAGGTAGGATGGTTTGTTTGATGAGCTATGGTCACATTTTACTACACGACTTAACAGCTTAAAACCGATCAGAACGGCTACAAATACCCATGCAGATCGTGGGACGTGAACCTTCAAACACTGGGTCCGATGAACATCACCCTAACTAATAAGCTATTCTCAAGCCTGATTAACAGGAAAAAATATCCATGTCAGTGAAGCTTTAAACTAATACCTGTTTACTCAAAAATACTATATTTAGAAATGCGTGAAATGAATATACATACTGCTCCTATAGATATTATTATTAGTATTTTTGCACAAAATGGAGCGAGGTTGGTAATCAAAAAGGGGTTGCAAACTTTTGAATTTGCAGTCCCCTTTAAAAACCTAAGATGCGCAAGAGCTTCTAATATAAAATGTTACATAATAACGCCTGCATTTCTAAGCTGCACAAAGTAAACAATTTTTGTGGTAAAAAACCCTTCAAATATTAGATTTTCAGTGGTATATTGTTTTTAATAAGGGTCCTGCACCTGTTAAGAAAACTTATTGAATTTATTTTTTTTAATTAACCATACAAACTTTTTTCGACAATTCAAAATAATCTAGTAACTCATTGTTTATCAATTAGTTGTCTTCCTGTTATTTTCACTGGCTAATTACTCCATATTATACATCTATATGCATACATTATTTATTTGTTTATATATATATATATATATATATATATATATATATATAGAGAGAGAGAGAGAGAGAGAGAGAGAGGGAGGGAGGGAGGGAGCTGTTCAATACAGTAGAATGTAATTAAAATAACTTTTGTTTGTGAGAAAACCAGAAAGATTTATTAATGAATCCTCAAGACTTCTTTTACCCGATTAATTCTATACATATCATCTATCTTTTAGCATATACTCTGATAAATAATACTTAACTTGAAAGACTTGCATAACATGGTGTGCACAATACGAATCTTTTGATCTACACTACTTTTTAATTAATCAGAAACTAGAAAAAGGCAAATTGAATGCAAAAAATATTTAAGCATGAAAAATTTCCTTTTAATGCATTGTAATCTCCATCCATAATCTACACACATAAATTTTTAAAACTTTTGTTTTTTGCAAACTCTGAAAACTTTGTGAATGGAATCAAAATGCATGCATTCAGTTATGCTGTTTTGGCTTACAATCTAACCGTAGAATACGGCTGGCATAGACTGGTATTCCATAGCTCAACCATGCCATAGACAACAAACACACCTCCATCCATTCAAAAAATACTAACCCCTATCTACAGCGCTGTTATTATACCTGAGCGCAATCGGTCCATCGGAAAAGATGCAGGGCTAACCTTGAAGGCGGAAAGCAAAGCTCCTTGTAATAATTTTCTCTCAGCACTAGCAATAGCAGTGCACAGATTAGTCTCCCAAACATGTTTCCTCTTCCCACGCTTCCACATGATGTGCAACGTTACTTCTGCGGGCGTTATGCTTTACTGGGCTTCCAGAGATTTAATGCGTAAGAGCAACTTTCACAAAACCACTTCCAAAGATAACTGTGGAATGTAGCGTTACGTGCGAGTTGGGAATATATATACGCAGCCTTTCAACAATTGTTCTAAACAGAGATCCCAGACTTTTAAACCCAGAATATAACGCTTTAGTCGACTTACTTTGATTTTATGACAGAGCACTTTTTAGATGACACAGTAACAAGTGTTATTTTTAATTTATGCCCGTAATCAAAATGCTTTAGAAATCTTAACTATCGTAAGTTTAATAGCTTAAGGGGGCACACCACCTTTAAAACTCCAAAAATATCGATTTTTGGTTTTTGCTATATTCTGATTTTTGGACATTTCTGAACAATATGCAAAAAAACTGCATAAAAAATTCACATTATTTCTCGAGTTATGAGAGTTTATGTAAAGCTCACTCTGTTGCCATAGCCATGTATATTCAAACTTTAACTTCAGTTTTCTCAAATATGTAAATTTTTGGATTACGCGCACTGTTACTCCCAAACTATGTGTGCTAGACACACAAAATTTTTATCAGATTTGTATTTTAAATTCTTTACATACTAAAACCAAAAAAATAAAAATAAATTTGCAAAAAAAATTTTTACACTTGAAAATGTTTTTAAAAAATTGCTAAATTTTAATTTTTTTTATTTTATGTAAATTTTTCAATTTAAACTATATTTTTGTATATTTTTTAGTTTTACATTAAACTTGAGTATATTATTAATATAATTTGACCAAAAAAATAGCTTCTGTATGCATATTTCTTAATTTTATGATGCGCGAAACATCCAATGATTTTTTTTTTCCTTTTTAGTAATGTGTACATTTAAAAATAAAATCTAAAAATTATTTATGGATTTACAAGTTCTATTTTTGTATAAAATATAACTGAAGAATTTTATATTTGATCTAAAACAAAAAAATTATATATATATATATATATATATATATATATATATATATATATATATATATATATATATATATATATATATATTAATTAATATTATTGGAGTTTCAGTAGCTCGAATTTGATCATGTTTACGGTCATTTCAGTGTAGTCAAAGGTGGTGTGCCCCCTTAAGATTTGAGACTCTCGTGGGGCATTTCCGGACATAGAAGCAGACGTTTTTATGACGTACGCTTTAACTGAGATTAAAATGTCTACCAATAAAACAGATACCGCAATATCAGGATCTGGCAGAGAACATACGGGGTTTCTGACACCCTCCCCCCTCCGACTCCCAATCCCTTCTTAAAAAAAAAAAAATAATTATTATTTTTTTTATTATTATTATATATATATATATATATATATATATATATATATATATTAATATTATTGGAGTTTCAGTAGCTCGAATTTGATCATGTTTACGGTCATTTCAGTGTAGTCAAAGGTAGTGTGCCCCCTTAAGATTTGAGACTCTCGTGGGGCATTTCCGGACATAGAAGCAGACGTTTTTATGACGTACGCTTTAACTGAGATTAAAATGTCTACCAATAAAACAGATACCGTAATATCAGGATCTGGCAGAGAACATACGGGGTTTCTGACACCCTCCCCCCTCCGACTCCCAATCCCTTCTTTAAAAAAAATAAATAATTTTATTATTATTATTATATATATATATATATATATATATATATATATATATATATATATATATATATATATATATATATATATATATATATATATACACACACACATGCATGCAATCTTTAAGTGTTTTTTTTTCCTTTCTTTCCTACAAAGGAAAAGTTGATACAGTTTAATCTAATATTTTAAAGAGTTAATAGATTAGTTTTCACAAATCTGCGTGATCGGTGATTAAAGTGGTGGGTGCGATTCCCAGAAATTCTGAATCCGTCTACTTCAAATTTGTCGGTGAATTCGAATTTTACCTGAATAGATAGGGAAATATGAAGGACTTTCCCTAGAATACGCCTCGTAAAAAGTATAACTGAGAATCCCATTAGAAAGCGCAAAATGTCGCGAAAACTGTACTATAAAAGTATAGCAAAAGCGTACCACCCAATGATACAACAAGAAAATTACACCATACACGCAATATTAAACCGCTCCCCCACTTCACGTGCGCGGGCAGAGGTTCGTGACCTTGTCACGAAGATGTCACGCTGTTTCGCACGGCTTTCCCTTTTTCCCTTTGCTTTCTGGCGTAGCGTCACGCTTTCACAAACACCGCCGGAACCTTCCAAGAAACAGTGTATAGAATCCCGACTCAAATTTGGAGACTTTGGCGTTGTCTTACCTTCCTTTCAACCTTTGTTAGAAGATAAAAGAGAGGATTTAAGCACGTGTATTGACGAGAGTCCTTTTCTTTCGTAGATTTCTTTTGCGATGGTCATTCCGCTTCTCACACGCGATGTTTGCGCAGAAGCCTGGTTGGTTGATTGAGCATAACCTTTTGCTGTATCATATTTACTCTATGGGTTAAACAGACCGAATCTATCGGATCAAGGGCAGATTCATTCAAACAACGTTTTAGGAGACCATGATACTTAATTGCAAACTGCAAGACCCACGTCTATTTAAACTATGAATCCTTCCCAAATTTTATATCAGTTAACCTTCTGAATTTAACTTTGACCATATTTTGCATTTGTTCAGTATAGTTCGTTGTATTCTTAAATAACGAGTTTCTTCAAATACAAGTATTCAGCAAACGTAACAACTACTGTGAATCAAGCAGTGCAGCATCAAACCAAGGGTAAAGTTTCAAAAGTCAAGTGTAAAGTTTTTCATTGACAACAGTAAAGAACTCAGAAACTTTGAAGCAAATTGAAATCATAAAATTTAGATACCTATTTTCCTTATATTTTATATTTAATTCCTTATATTTTATATTTATACATAGTTACTTAAATTAGAATGGTAACAAATATTTAGCTATGTTGTTATCTAAAGTGACATCCCATAACAAACAGTTTACAAATAAATAAATTTGTCTTGTTTTTGTTTTAAGGAAAGAAAGATTTACGTTTAAAACAAAATTATAGTTATTGAGGAACAGCGATGTCCTATTATGATATTTATGTCTAAAACCTAAAAAATTCTACACTACTGTTTTTTTTTTCGTATTTTCTTGAATATTTCTCATAAATAAATTTCACGGAATTATTATATATATATTCATAGTATATTAAAACCTCCTCGAATTAGTACGAGCTTTAAATCTCAGAACCATGTAACCTATCAACAGTTGAATTTAGGGAGGATAATAGATGTGGTTAAAATTTTGGATATATTTTTGATAAATTTTAGATAAAAGCGTTCAGGACATTCTGATTATTATTCCTATATAATAGAAATAATTCGAATATTTATCCAAATCAAAAACAAATTGATAACAAAATCTGAGATGAGAAGTATCAGTTTTCCAAATAAAATATATTAAATAAACCAGTCTTTGAGACTACCTTAATGGATAATCTAAAATACCTGAAAGGACACTCTAATTGCACTGTAAAGGTGTTAGAGAGAGAGAGACAAACATGAAATATTGAATAGACCGAGCCTTTAAACATATTTACTTAAAAAACTAAGAACTGAAGAAATCTAAGACAAATCTAACCCAAGTTATATATATATAAAAAAAAAAAAATCTCAGTCAGTAAACACCTAATTTGAAAGAAACCAAGATGTGCGTTGTTCAGAGAAAACTAGTTCCCACCCGTACACCAAAAAATATTTCCTTTGTCCCCGTTTAAACTAACGAAATCTGTGTGGCCTTTCTGAAAAACGAAAATAACAGCTCACTGGAACTAAGCTCACACCAACCTACCGCAGGAAATATGTAACATCTGATAGAGGGGCGGAACTAAAGTCACTGGCCCCTAAGTGAGGTGCGGAACCAATGGCATTATTACACAGCATCAAAAAACACAGTGAAGAATTTAGAAGAAGAAAAAAAAAACTTGGAGGTGAGAAAAAAAATGGAAAAGCCAATATCAAATTGTATAGTAGTTGTGTTGTTTACATTAATAGAAGAAAAAATACTAAAAGAAAACGACTACTTATACCACCATAATGACTACAGTAGTAATATAAATTAAATACACGGCAATTTGACTTTGGTGAAATGAAAAATCCTGACAATTTAAAGAGGAGAACTAGGAAAAATAACGAGTTGTGAAATTAGGAGAAATGATATAAATCCTCCTTTGTTAGAAATCGGTGCAGAAAGTATATAAATAAATAAACAGGCCTGGCATTCATTCACAAGAACACTTGTGTTTAAATATATATGCATTTCAAGGGCAGATTAAACTTTTTCATGTATGTAATTGAGATGAACAAGGCTTCCTTTAGAAAACGTCTATCAAAACCTGAGGTTCAAGATGTACAGACAGAGAACATGTAATCTCACAGGAAGCGAGATTAATCTCAACCACATAAGCATCTCAGTTATGTTACACAAAAGGCACCAAGAACAGCGGAGGATCTCGGATTACATTTCGTAATTCTTCCTAGCAAGGCATGTCATCCAGGATAAATCGAATGAAGTCTTTTCACTAAGTCGTGTGTGCGAGGGAAAGTCCTTTTCCCAGTACGTATAAAAATATATCAAAATCTGAGAAGCTTTAATAAAATGAAACATTACGTGTATAAAACAATCAACCATTCCCCCCTTTTTTTAAAATCTGTTCAGAACAGCATATAACGATTGCTTAAATAATTCTAAAAAGATTTTATTGCCACTAAAAGTACAGCGTGTCAGAGCGGAAACAGGTCTGTAAAATTTGTGTATTTAAAGCCTTCCTGGGATATAACGGAAGTTAACGAAAGGGGACTTTTTACATCTCCTCTGTTGAAATTTATGGAAAATTACCAATGAAAGACCTAAAGAAATTGTGTCCAGTCTATTCACAACACGGAGCATATAAGTCTCAGTGAAAAAAAAATCTACACTACTGCTGCTTTTTGTGTTTTTTCAGATTTTATCGAATCTCGCTCATAAATCAATTTTAAAGAATATTTATTATATATATTACATTAAAACCTCCTCGAATTAGTACGAGCTGTAAATCACAGAACTATGTAGCCTATCAATAGTTATTTAGGGAAGATAATAGATCTGGTTAAAAATTTGGATATTAAATTTTATTCTCATCACGTTCGTATGTTATTTTTCCTATGTTGATTGTTGTGCACTTCTGATTTGATACGCAATACTTGCCTGGTGTCAACCAGTAAATTTTCCAAGCCTCTGGTCGGTACCTTTCGTCATGATTGTTCTTTGACATCCAATCCTTCACATCCATCCCTGTCCACCTAACAACCCAAACACTTGAACCAATTTTCTGAGATTTTTCAAAGTACTTTGATGGAAGAATCCACTTAGAGCATTGGAGATTTGAAGGAAAAAAAGCCTGGGTAAAATAAAAAAAAGGGATCCAAATTGTGTTGAAATACACTCAGTGGATTGTTCCCAGTAAAAGACCTGTAGACTACTTTCTTCCCTTTTTTTTTCTTTATTTTGACGCAATTTTTCTTTGGTAAGTAACGATATCTAGCGGAAATGACTAACAACGCGAATTAGTGGACAATCTTTGAATACTAATGCGCGCACATACGGCAGAGGTTTGCAGAAATCTTGCAGAAAAGTGACAGTTTTCCCCCTCAGATTGAGACTGAGATAGTAAAAGAATAATGTCATACATTTTGGGGCGGAAACTATTGCAAACGACTGAAAACAACGCGGTGAGAATTTTTACCAGTTTTCTCCTTTACAGATCACCTAAAGATCAAATGTATATATATATTTCGCAATAACTGTTTGATGATAAATCAGAAAAGTAATTTTTTTTCCTGTTTTATGTTGGAAATATAAAGAGTTCGAGGAAACTCTAGAGTTAGAGAATTGCTCTTTTGATATTCTTTGTCTCTTCGTCTTCGGGCACTTGAATCTGTGAACCGTTTTAAATCTGCATAAATATCGATAACTAACAGATTTACTTTTAAAAAAAAATTAAAGATAAAGGTCCTTCGAGTAAACACATCACTTTCTGTGGAATTTAGAATGCAGAAAATCCTTACATGACCACAACTCCTTAAAAACGCAATTTTTGTTTTCTTCTATTTATCACTCTATACAATTTATTTATTTATTTTAACGTAGGATTATGTTCCTCCATAACGGTCCTTCGGAAAGCAAAATTTCAGATGTTCTGCGTCGCGAGTTATAATTTTGGCAGCGCGCAAAACCCAGTGTCTATCGCTTGGGCAAGCAGTAAACAGTTAAACAGAAAAGTACCAAAATACGTCAAAATTTTGACATACACATATATAAACGTATAAATACATACGTACATATAAATATAGATAAATATATATATATATATATATATATATATATATATATATATATATATATATATATATATATTTATACAAAAGATAAGCAATAATAAGTAATCCTACGTTAATAACACGCGGTAGTTTCGTTGGAAATGGCTACCTGATTTTTTTTTTTTTTTTTTTTTTAAATTACAGAGTTTGATTCTTATTCCAAATAGCAACAACTAGTTTCTCTAAGCAGGTCTAAGTTTTACCAAACAGCTGAAAATATGTCTGCAGTAACTTAAAGAGTTTTCTTATCATTTTCATTGTAACCGTTATAAAGCGTCAGATGTCTTTGATATCCTTTAAATGCTGAGAGATAGTGGGTTTCTTTTTCCATCTTTAAAAATGCTAGAAAAAAATTGCAATCGTGAAACACATCCTGATAGTAGCCATCATTTTACGATTAAATCGAAATTTACGTTTTAGAGTTTAGAGTGAATGCTGGCATTTTACGTTCAAAATACCGGTTGAATAGTTGTGTTTATGGAAACTGCATGTTAGAAAAAACTACAGTAAGGAAAATGTTATATCGGGAGATTTTTTTCTCGTTTTGGGAGTCCATCTTTCCAAACGTATATATATCTTAAATTCTTCCAAGGGGGAATGCTTTCAGTTCTTGTTTAGAGACAGAATCTGAGAAAAGAATGTAATAGAAGTAAATTTTTAAGCTTTCTTGTCGGTAACAAATAAAGAGCTTAGATAAAAGATTTTTCCTTCCTTGGTAAAGAAGACGTTTACTTGCTTAGCAGAATTCAGAGTAAATTCTATGCAATAATCTCTTACATGATTCATATAACATCTGTTTAAAGTATCAATTAATGCTCTAAACTGAAATGCATATTCTATAAATACAAGCAAAAAAAGATGGACATGGGGGCATTAAAATTCCTTACCATTATTACACGTTGCATAAAATTTTACCTTAAAGTCCCAAACTCAATTACTTAAAATTCGAAAGTCATGATGATTTCATACTTATTTTTGTTATTCTTTCCTATTCTGTTTGAGAAAAAAGTAAAGCAACATTTCCTTAATGAGGTAACAGTTGAAACATGGCAGGTGCAAAACTTTTCACCTCAAATGCATGACTCTATCCGTGATTCATCAGCACGTCGTCTTGAAGAATATCCAAAGTACTTTTTTTCCAATTCTTTCGCGAAATGGGTCACGAGGTTTCTCCTCAATGTAAAACAAGCCATATCTATGCTCAGTTTAAGAATTTGAGCTTGTAAAATCATTTTCATTCTGGAAAGGTACACATCATTTAACTAGGCATTCGGCAAGCAATCAATTTACAAACCGTAATATAGAAATGTGTTAACCTGACGATAAATGCTTTGAAAATTCAAAATGTTTATCGGAATAGGAAAAAAAAGTAATAAAGATTGTAATAATATTAAATGGATAATAAATAATACACGAAATTACGATTTTAAAAAATACAGTATTTTATTATGCTCTATTTAACCCTTCAGCGCCTTGGAGTGTTAAAAAAAATCACTGTGTATTGACATTGTGTATTTACACATCACTGTGTAGTAAAAAAAAATAGTAACGTTACAGATCTCACGCAAGCCTGAGCTCGACAAATGATATGACGTTCTTACCTGCCATTCGGAGATTTTATGAATTTCTTCCAGGAGAAAAAGAACAGCATAAGTGTTAAATGAGCTGTGCGTAGTCTATTCTTGTCTGATCTGTTTTAGAACCAAGTTGTTTTGATAAGTTCCTCGCTTTCTAGAATTCACTTTGATGATATTTCAAACATTGGTTTTATAGACGGATAATTATAGTCGGTGGGGATACACATATTTCCAATTCTTTTAATCCATTTGGTGAAATCATATCTCTAATTTAAGCGCAATAAGAAATCGAAAACTAGGCCATAATATCTGTGTATAAAATTTTCAATCACTGAAATGCGGGTTACATAAGGAACCATTAATTATTATTATTAGATTACATCTACTCCGATAAAACACGAAATCAAAAACTAGGACAAAAAACCAACATACGACAAAATGCTGAAAGAAAGTAAAATACTTGCCCTCTTCACCGATATTCTCTTGGCAATAAAATGCCAACAATACTAAACGGCATGGGCACAAATGCACAGGGGATAACACTAATTTCTCTTATCTCCCCAAGGAGTCAAGTTTTATCCCCTCTCCCCACTTCCCGAATCCGGTTAGCATTTGGAATGAATGACATCATGCTTTCTATCGCGAAAAGGCCAATATTTCGGACTCAACTGTTTATGGGTTCCGTTAGAGCATTTTTTTGGTTTTACTGATCCGGGTACAGCGGAAATTTTGTGGTCGATACCGAAGAGGAATGTCCGCGTGGTGCAACAAGTTTTCAGACAGTTAGTAAACAGATGGCTCAACAAAACCGGTGGGTGAATCACCGGCGAACAATAATCAATATATTCCAACCACTCCTTTTTATAGCCATAATGAACAAGTTTTTATTTTCATTATTATTTTTTTTTGGGGGGGAGAGGGGTCTAAAATAAAATATTGGACAAATAAACAATATCTTTATTATCGCTCAAGACTGTGCTTAAACTTATAAGACAACATATATTCCATATTTTATGTAAAGTTGAATGATCTGCAAAATATTCCCAAAATAAAGTATTCAATATTTGCTTCAGTCGAAAGGTTTCGTATTTAATTCGTCTGCAAAGTTTGAAGGGCAAAGTAATAATTCGCAGGCTGATTGATAGGTTGATTGAATTTTTATTGAGCAAAATCTGCTTTAGACACAATGCACTAGACTAATAAACGTGATGGGACATAAGTGAATAAAAATGCAGAGAACTAAAATAAAGGGAGAAAAAAACATACATCTCTGGAAATTTCAACATTCAGAGGATGTGTGTATACGGGGAGCAGACACGCAAAATTATGCGCAAAAATTATGATGCGCAAAAGTTATGCGTATGTGTGCATCCCTGCAAAAGTATTTACATATAAGGGTGAATACTGTGGTCACTTCTTTAAATCCATGTATCAATTAGAAAAGTAATGTAGTTAGTTTAACACTGAAAATGACAAGCTTGATTTCTACCAAATGTATATCGTAATGCGAATTGTCAACATTTATTAAAATGTTTAACTGGAGAGAAATACTTATACGTTCATATAAAGATATGAAATATTCAAAATTCTGTCGTCTGTAAACTATTAAGAGGAAATAGCGTACCGAAAGATCATAAATACTTGGAGATTTTAAAATAATTGAAGAGCATTATTTTTTTAAAACTCTAAACTAAGACAACGGGCTTACAATACAATGCCTTTTATCACTAAAGTTTTTCGAATGGAAACTGAAGAGCCTCTTCAGATTCGAGATGAAGCAGGAGGTGCGCCCTGCTGAAAATAAATATCTTCTTTGATCTCATTTTCAACACGCAAATTCACATTCTAGGGATTATCGGGATAAGTACTAAATATCTTATATCATCGGTATACAGTCGAACCCCGTTATAGCGATCCCGGTATATAACGAACTCACGGATATAACGAACGAAAATTTTGGTTCCGCCGTTTTCCTATTGTACGTAATTTAGTTCGTATTGTGTCAGTTTAATGTAATTGATTTAACTCATTAATAATCATTTTTAATAGATTTTATCATTTTTAATACATCACTATTGAATAAACATTGCAACTAATGAGTTATACATTTTGTGAACTCTAGCATTTTTCTTAACGGTTCGGATATAGCGAACCACCGGATAAAGCGAACAAAACTTTTGGTCCCTTGAAGTTCGTTATAACGGGGTTCGACTGTATTGCACTTCAAGGGTGCTTACACTTTAACCCTTAATGAATATTTAGTGTAATATTACTTAAACAGAACTATTATTAAACAGAAAATAAAACTCGTATACAGATCATAGTTCTATAGGTATTTATAAGCTTTTAGCAACGGATATAATATAATAAGCTACGCAATAAGAACAGTAGTAAAAATGTTCCCAGACATTAAAGTTACTGACATAGTCTAAAGTGCATAACATTTAACACGAGAGGAAGAGTGAAAATTATTCCTAAATTCATTTTCCTTACATACCGAGATTTGCAACTGGCAACAATTTCCCACCCTTTACGTTCCATGTAAGAGAAAAAAAGAATCAATACAGCTTGATTTCAAGCAACCTTAAAAGCATAGTGTATCAACAACATATTTGACTCAACCAAAATTGCAAGATAATTCATTTGCAATTAAAAAACGGGAGATTTGTTTTACAGTTCATTATGACGAAAGTAGTTCATCGTAGAATAAATTGGCTTTCTAATTAACAAAAAATTATTAAACCGTAAGTTAAATCTTGCTTAATTAAATTGCTTGCTAACTGATTTGTAATTGTTAGCTTGTTGAGAGAAAGCTCACTGTCCACATTACGTAGAGCAAGGTCTAAAATAGGTCGAGTCTGGAATGTGGCTCTAATTATAAATAATATTAACTTAAGATATTTCCTAATTAATATCTTTTTATTTAATACGGAAAATATATTATGTTAGATATTACAGTTAATATCCAAAAAACAAAAAGACAACAATCTAAAATTACTTTTGCTATTAATTTAATTAACATTCTAACACAAAAGTTGAACTTTTCTATATTTAATACACGTTGATAAAATCAATGGGCGAACTTTGCGTATAACTTCTCAAAAAAATTCAGTTCAGAAACCAGCATAACTGAACGTAAAAATGCTTATGATTTAAATTTTAACTCAGCGAATTTTCCCTATCAATGCAAAAGAAGAATTTAGCATTGTAGGGAATAATTTTGTTACATCATTAAATTTGATAAAAACTGATAAAAATAAACTTGCGAAATGTTATGTTATATTTTAATTAACTATATCTGATTTATTATTTTAAATTTTACTTATAAATAATAATTTGTGATCAATCAAAACTAATTCTCTGTTCTTTAATTAATAAAATTCGCTACATTTAAAACTATCATAAATTTGTGTGTGTGCACATTTTAATTATATATATATATATATATATATATATATATATATATATATATATATATATATATATATATATATATATATATATATATATATATATATATATATATATAAATAAATAAATAATGGTAATGTTTATTTTATCCCCATGAAATAATTTTATAAACAAATTTAATCATAAAGAATCTTTTTCGTTCCTTATTTGAATTTTTTTTTTTTTTTTTTTGGCATTTAGATTCTCCAGTGGTAGGTAATAAGTCTTATTTATTACAATAGCAAAAATGGACAAGTATTGGTAGCTACTTCACCTTACTTTGTAGAGTGTTTTCAAAATTTGTCTATGCATACACATGAAAACGACACATAAATTACGGTATTAAAAGATGAACTGTGATTTGAATCAAGGCCTATAAACAGAGAATCGTAACTCACTGACTTATACGTGAAAAATCACACAGAAGCTTTAAGTTTGAGACAAAGATGTGGAAGGTTACATACCAAACTTCCTCTATACGCTTAATGCATTATATCACTTGAGGTGTGTGAAGAAGGAAAGAAAAAATCTCATTCAATGATTACCGCAGCGTGAGAAATAAAGGAAAACGTGAAGAAAAATTCTTTTCTTGCATTAAATTTATTGGCAGTAACATGACGAGTAAATGTTTTGCTAGATAAGTTACTTTTTTTTAAAGAAAGGATTATGAAAATGTAATAATATGTTGCATATTCTTTGTCTACTGCAGAGAGGAAAATTTATCTAAATTAGCTGTTATGTTATATTTTAAATAAATTCTTCGTTCGAAATTTTCAAATTTATTTTAAAGTAATATTGAAACTCCACATTGTGCATATTTCTTAATCTAAAAGAAACTCAACTTCTATGTTGCACAATAGGAGTCACCAGTTTTAGAGTAACGGATTTTTAGTGATGAATATAGATATACGATCATCTTTCATTTTGAAACGAGAAATGCATAACTCAGAAATTTTGTGTACAGAAGCCTAGAGGTTTTTAGTTCCATATAATGTGCCATTTTTTGCGATGTGTAATTTTAGTTTTTGCAATTTTTTTTTTTACTAAAATACAAACGTATATATAAAGACTTACTTCTGAATTAAAAAAAAAAAAAGTTAGTTGTAAGAATTCATTTGAAATGTAGAGCATGAAACTGGAATGACACCAGTTTTAGAGTAATGGATTTTTAGTGACGAAATATAGATACACGACCGTCTTCCATTATGAAATGACAAATGCATAACTCAGAAATTTTGTCTACAGAAGCCTAGTGGTTTTTTGATCCATAAAATGTACCCTATTATGGTGATATGCAATTTTAGCTTTTACAGTTTTTTTATCAAAATACAGACGGATATAAATACACTTCTGAATTTAAAAAAAAGTTTCTTAATTGTAAGAATTCATTTAAAATGTAGAGCATGAAACTGGAAGGCTACAGAAAATGTAATTAAGAAAATCTTCTGTATGCAAATTATAATCTTCAAAATATATCGAGATGTTAAAGCTTGGCTTTCATTGTTTGACAAACTAGACCGTATGACATGTCGTAAGTGACAGAAAATAATACATATTTCTCGCTCATGAAACAAACAGGACCTTATATAATAAAGTTCAGTGAATACAAACGAGTTGGAAACTACTTCCAGAGCTTTGTGTGCAGGAATTCTTGAAACTTGAACAACGAAGTTTAAATTCTCTTGACAAAAAATAAGCCCTTGACATAATTTTAGGAAGGAAGTATCTGTGCACAAACGGCAATTCGCTCATAAATAAAAGGAAGATTTCCTCTGCGATCCAAAATGAATAGTTCCCACAAACCCGGTAAAAAACATAAAAATACGAATAACTTATTTGTATCTGAATTAAAGATCGTGAAAGTGTGGCATGATAATCTAGCACAATGAAAAAGTTTCCTTCCATTTGTTCTAGATCAGTCGAAGACATACGAAGCCATGGCTGAATTATAAATAAAATTAAACTGCGTCATAAAAAGACCGTATAGATATCCCTAGTATTTAAATAAATTAGGATCAAAGGGAATAAAAGAATGAATAATTTGAGAATTCAACAAAGAATACATCTGACTTGAAAACATGAGGAATAACGTCATAAATAAATAGATCGAATAAGTATTTAAATTACGGATATCGGCTAGACGATCCGATAGTCAGAAGCTAGTAAATATTCAACAGCAACAAGTAACAGAGAAAGAATATTTTAAACTATTTTTTTTCTTTTAAGAAATCCGCAATCGAGAAGTTAAAAATGAACTATTATCTTTTAGAAAGAATGCAGGTAGTAGTAGAATTTCAGTTTTTCTACGTGCATTATCAGAATAAAATTTATGAGCATGTGTTCGCAAATCCACAGGAGTAGATAGCGGAGATGGGTCAAACGTTTTCCTTGTTCCGTAGATAGCGGTGATAGTTTGCTGGCAGTTTCTCATGAAAACTGTAATATAGAAATGTATAACAGACTAATTTAAGATAGCTTAATCAGATGAAACACGACAAGCATTAAAAAGGAAATGTTCGTTAGGGAATATTTTAATAAACCGGTAAATTGAAAATCCCCGGATCTGCCAAAGATGTAGTATAATTTAAACAAATTTCCTTCGTGGCAAAGGAAAATAAATTTTAAAAAAAATACATACGTCGAATAGCACTTCTCTGTAGGTGTACGTAGATAAATATTTACAAGATTTCTAAGTCATACGGACTCCGCGAGTAATCCAGTCAATCGTAATTCGGGAATCGCCATATTTTGAGCTGATATCTATGAATATATTTGGCAATGAATAGAATTAAATCTGGTTTTGATCAACCATAATCAACTGAAAGCAAAGCAAATATTTAGAACTATGAAAGAGGAGCATTTAGAAAAACTCCTCTTTCCAAAATTTTTAATAATGATTTGGTATGCATAAGTGAAAAGCTGAAAATTTTCCTTGGGACGCGCCCTCCTTAAGAGACATAAACAAGTAATTAGAATGAAAAGAAACCCCTGAAAATCTCTGAAGCCAATAACACACAGAAACACCCTTGGATAAGACGAGACGTGAGCAATTCCGCAAGAATTTGCCCCTTCAAACTCACCAGTCAGAGAGAGAACTCAACAAGGGGTCAATCTTAGCATAACTGGATTTATGAATTAAAAAAATCAATAAAATTGTTCCGCGCTTGAAATTGCTGACCGAGTCACCGCGCCACCGGTAGAAAGCTGAAGACTCCACGTAATTAAAACTAGTTTGAAGTCAAAGGCAGTGGGCCCGCTACAGGCATGGCCCGCGGGCCACATGTTTCACGTTCTACTCTTCATAGCACATCAATGGAAGACCTTCCGGTCTTTCATCACGTGGAATGCATGTTTTATTTCCTCCTCATAAATAAAAATAAAAAAATAAATATACAAGATTGGGTGCTCCTGCCAGCCATAATTTAATCAAGAAGAGCATGGGAATTTATAGATAAATAAGAATTTCTTAAGATAATACTGTATAGCATATCAATGAGATAGCCGACTAGTTTAAATGAGGGTTTCAATCGTCAGCCATCGTAACCCTCAACCAATTCAACCGTAATGAAAAGAAGACTCTCTCTACCCCTGGGAAGCAATATCCTTCAAAACTAAAGAGTATATATATATATATATATATATATATATATATATATATATATATGTGTGTGTGTGTGTGTGTGTGTGTGTGTGTATGTATGTATGTATGTGCAGAGAGAGAGAGAGAGAGAGAGAGAGATGCTGCAGAGGATGTTCCTAGATATAACATGTCATTTATGCAAAACTGATAGCAAGAGTCAGAATATTAAAAGCCAGGCTGAAAAAATAACGAGGTTTTTATTTCGAACTTGAACTTGTAATAAGTTAAAATGCCTCCTAAAATCTAGCATAAAATACTTCTAGACTACTAAACACTTATCCTAATTATGTACTCGAGGCAATAATATAATGATAGCTTGGGAAATTAAAAATTGGAGAGAAGAAAAGGGATAATTGATATGGAATGCTTTCAAATACGGATTGGGTGAGAGGACTAACATATACTTATTCATATCGCAACCAATATTTCAAAATAAACGACTCTCTGGGAATTCGTCCTCACTCTACAACCTCTCCAATACAAGATATTAATTCCATGCAATTCCTTTCCCCGATATGACGAAATTTTAATTATTAAAAACTAAACCATACATAACTATGTAATAATAAACGATTGCTCTTGGCCAAATGAACTGAGTACAAGGGGGGGGGGGGATGTTTTGTCCAATGTACGGAAAACGATATGGAAATAAAAATTAAATAACACCCCCACCCCGATCAGTTTATAATAGCTTTAAAATATCAAATTAGTTCAAGACTACTAAGGTCCAATTCATATCAATTATACAACTATCAGTGTACATCTACAACTCTCATTGGCTCCTCAAAAATTGAGTAAAAAATATTGTATTAATTGATCAATTAAGTTAATTTATACGTTGGGGGCTTTTTTAAAAATTTCTTTTTTGCATATCGGAGTTTTCAGATGAGCAGCCATATATAAAAATTGGATATAAAATCTCTCTTGAGAACGGTTGTATTTTAAGCGATTAAGATAACGTAGGAGGGAGAGAAACGCTGAAAAATAAATAATAATGTAATACAATGCAGCATTAGTCGTGATAGCTGCTATTAAAATAATAAAAAGCAATGACAATTGGGGAAATATTGCCAACCAACAACACGCCACTATAAGGCGGAAAAAAAAAAAGACGAGATATATGCCATATGTTCCGAGTCAGTTATCAGAGGAGCCATTATAATATATTTCTGAATGTGGGACACTTTGGGAAAAACGGACTGTTTTCTATTTACGGAAGTCAACAATGGAGACAATTAGTGAAACGAAAGAAACAACCAATAAAGAAAAATAAAATAAAAGTAAACTATTAAACGGTGGTCTTGACACGAGATTTAATTTTGCATATTTGAAGCAAGGGGAAATGGCATAACATAACCCGAATGTAGAGCACCTTAAGTGTGTAATTATGAAACTCGAGGTTTCTCGCCGAATGTGCGGTATAGCATTTAGGAAATAAACAGCCCTAAGGATATGGATATCCCCCAACTAGAAGTATTCAAGTTAACCTAATTTCCATAAAAAGCGAGGGGGAAATTATCTTCCTTTTAATAAATAAAATAAATGACGCGGTAACTCGTTTAATTACATGGAAATAAATTCATTGTTTCGGCAAAATGAGCTGTAAAGCATAAGGTTATCTTTTGCCTTGTAATGTAAAAGCTGAAATTTTATAGATATTTCGATCTTTCGCAAAAAATGAATAAATAGTATTTTATATTTGGGGAAGTATGGCTGGTTGTGCATGCATGTCAATTTTATACTCCGTCAAATCTGTATTATTTTTTAAATTCTTTGAATAAAATACTTTAAATTCTCATTTACAGTGTAGATGCATAATATTTACTAAATTTTTTTTAAATGTGACATGTAGTCCAAAAAATTCACATGACGTATGAGAAAAGGAAATGGAAAGTCATGTTAAAAGTGCTAATCTATATAGACCTTCATAATCCATCTCTGCGAAATGTGGTTTTAAATTTATTTTTTATTTTATTTATTCTTTAAAACTTTTTTAATTTCTTCTAGGGAAACAAAGCTATAAACACCTATTACATAGTGAATGAACTTCTTTTTCTCCTGAAAAAAAAGTGCTTAAAATTTTTGGGATTTTAATCTTCATTTATCAATCAATTCCTTTATCAATCTTCGATTATTATTTTTTATTTATTTGTGTAAAGCGAAACGCTAGCAGTTACAACTTTCCCCTATTCCTTATAATTCAACGAATTGCAGTACAAATCACGTGCAATAAACAAATAGTTTCATTATTTGACAACAACAACTGGGTTTAAAACTTAATAATAATAATAATAGTAAAACAACGTCGGAATAGAAATAACACCTTGTCTTAAGAATGAGCAATATTGCCGGTCTGTTCGCTTAGTTCCAACTTTAAAACTCTACGGATAGTTTTCTCAGTAGTAAATATTTACAAAAATAAGAGGCCGGAGGCTATAAATCGCTCCAAAGCTGCTTCTCTGATGTCCAATTCCTAAATATCGCACGCTGGCATACGACTTAAGTGGTTGCCGCAAGTTTTCAGGGGTATTTTGCGAAGACAATGGAGCACGAAATAAGTGAGAAAAAAAGAGAGATGGGCTTCTACTTATCCTAGAAAATCACCTTGAAATGATTTCCTTAAAGAGCTTACGTCAAGATGGCCTCCTGGTAGATGGAAGTTCAAGACGACGCATAATCGCGAAGGACACGGCTGCTTTTGTTTTGTCATGAATGAAAGAATGCTTTATCTTTTCCTCATCTGTCAACTTGTGAGCAAAAGATACGATGATATTGGTCAGAAGACAGATAATGTCTATTTGTTAACATTTTCAGGGTAGAACTTCATAAATGAATTTTTTGTTATTAGAACAATTTAGTTACAGCTGAGATGTGAAATCACACTTAAGTCACGTGATGCAATCTGCACAATAAAGTACATGTCATTGCCTTGTAGTCAAAGACGTACATTGATACGAGACACCATCTATGCTGTCAAGAGATCAAAAGAGGAATGTTTGGGTAGGGGAGAACACAGCGTGAAATGCGTCAGCTGCTTTACGACAGGATGGGTACAATTGAGTTTTCACAAACAAAATACTTCCACTTTTTGTAAAAAATTCGCAATTAAATATCAATTAATATCGTACTGCCTGGTATGAGTGTATACTTTTAAAACAGCGTGTGTGATCACATAACCAACCGATATTTGTTTAGTTATGAGTAGTATGTTATATAGTCAACAATGTTGATTATAAGAACCGAGATGTCCTAAAATTGTCATGATAACAATTATCTCAATTATAAGCAAAAAATCTCTAGTCCACTTACAAAATAAGAAAAAAAAATCTGTTAATTTTTAAATGCTGTGCTGAAACAATCTACGATCAGGGACAACTTTGGGTGGAAATCGTTCGAGTTAACTATGCTAACTAATTTATAATAAATAAAAAATTATATTTGATAACTCATGACTAAAACAGGTATTCGTATACATTTAGCTTTATAGCTTATTTTGATTTAAATAAATACTGTATATACCATAAAATTTGAATAAAGCCCGATATGATAAAAGTCAACATTAAAACATCGGTTGTGTGTACGTTTAAAATTTGGCCTGAATTAATACTTAAACATTTAACCTTTTCTACCACTTCCTACCTTTTATTAAAAACTTTCAAAAGAACGTGGAAACAATTATTTTCTAGCATTCGTGAGTTAATATGACTTGGCGTATATACGAGTTTACAACTGTTATATATTTCTGATCGTTACTTTTTACAACGGGATCTTAATAATTATCTCATGGATGAGAAAACACATTACTTGTTTTGAATTTCCATTGAATCGTTTCAGAGTAACAAAGCGGTTTGAACTGTTTGAAATTGGCTTTCATCATTTTCAAACCAATTCAAAAATAGAAACAAATGAAATCAAAACAAATGTAAATAAGTTAGAATTTGTTTTACTTAATAGTTAATAACTTAATTAATGTTTTAAATCTTTACTCGAAATTTGTTTCCTATTGTACATAAAGTTTATAGATTTTTAGCACTTCGCCTTTGAAGCTTCAGATAACTTAACGGTTTATGTAAAATTAAGCTATTCAGGTCATTTAAAAAGTTCAAACATTTCTTTAAACTCTCTGAAATATCTGAACGAAATTAAAAATTTCTTTTAACAGTTCTTATGGCAAATAAAATTGCTGAAATATATCTGAATTGCTTTCGTACACAGTCCCTTTTAATGTGATTACTAACAGGATGTTTTACAGGTGAACATGAAAGAATTTCCTGTCGTTAATTTATTTAAACAACTTTAAGGACATTCAAAATAATATTTTAGTTGTTATATAAAGAGTCAGTTTTTACACATAATTTGTAAAAACGCACAGTGTCTGAAAAGTTTACTTTGCAGTTTTCATTTCGCTCAGCTACGACAAATTTGGATAAAAAAATTGGGTATCATAGATAAAAGTGTCTATTATCACAATTTCTAAGAATAACTCTTCATTTTAGAGGCAAATTTTGTAAACTAGGACGCTCTTGCATAAATTTAATCTTAACTGGCAGTCAGAATAACGAAATTTCTCACGACGAGACACAAAGAGGAATCAATGTGATTGTTTGTCTTTTACTCTCGAACGGCTGAATTTTAAATGAAAATGCCTGTATAGAATAACGCTGAAATAGTATTGACAGCAACACACAAACATGCATCGTTTATATGAAGCAAATTTAAATTATTCTTTAAAATAAATTAAATGTAAAATGTTTAGTTAGTGAAACGTAAAACGCTGAAAATGGGGCAACAGGAATACAGAGGAAAATAAACAACTAAACGAACATTATGACCAAAATGGGCGTACTACCTTTAACAGCAACACGCGTCCTCGTATGCAGGGCCGCCCAGAGACATTACGGGGCCTGGGGCAAACTTCTGTTGGGGGCCCCAAGAAATCTGATTAATCGAATATAATTTTATTATTTTTTTTTTTGGGGGGGGGGGCCTTTTTTCAGGAAATTATTTTGAATTTTGAAGTACGGTACAAGTTTCAGAATTTTCTTTCGGAGAAAATCTAATAAATAATTTTTTAAAAATATTTTGGGGCCCCTCCGGCAGTTGGGGGCCTGGGGCAAAGTACCCCAGTCACCCCCCCCCCCTCTGGGCGGCCCTGCTCGTATGCAAAGCTTAAGGTTACATACATGTTAATGTGACACAGCATACAATTGCCGAAATGAAGTGTATTACTCAGATACGTACTTATTCGTACGATGTTTACACTCATTCACAAATGGATGGAAATAAAAAATTTAAAGCTTTATGTGAATGTAATTTCATATAAATCCGTGAAAACCGACCGTAAATTTAAATCGTAAAAAATGCTTTGAAAACCTGCCGCGTGTTAGTTTTTCAAAAAATTATGCACTAAAATATACTTTTCGCTGTATAATAAGCATTCAGATTACTTTAAAGCAATCATAAACCTGATTAAACTCAGTCATATGCACATTTTCCTTTACGATTGCATTGTTTTCAACGCTATTACCAAAAGTTTTTATTTTGCGCCATAGGGAGCTAAAAAACCCTTAGCGGTAAAATATTAACTATTAAGGTGAGTAATCAAATGAGATTTATGGGATAAACCTTTTCAAAATTCTATCGTATCATTTTAATTCCGTAGCTCCACACTAATATGTCTTGCCTATATCTGTTAACAAGAATGTAGGTAAATAAAATGAACACTTACTTGGAGTTAGATAAATATCACCATCCTGTAAATAGATCCAAACGGGGCACATATATGGGTATTTCAGTTCATAAGAAACATAGTTATCACTTGGATCAATCACTCCCTTTTAACACAGCTCTCCGTACACAAATCAACACTCGCGCGCACACCGTCAAAGCTAGTTTGTAAGGAGAGAAAAATCCAACTCTTCGAGCCGACTAACTTCGAGCCAATGAAAGGGCAGAGCGAGTCGACTGTAAAGCGGGTGGGGAGAGGTAAACCGGGTTGGACGAAGAAAGATTAAAAAAAAAAAAAATACACCGATACGGAACCAACAGTCGGTAAGAAATTTTAACCTGTGTCATTTTTTCTTAATTATTTTCATGATACGCAATTTGCGATTTCCGATTCAGCCCATAGGAATGCGGGACATATATTTATTGCTTATTGCGTGTTTCATGAGCTCGTATGATCTGAAATTAAATTTCTAATGACGGTCTACGGGAACTCGACTGCGTACGAGGGGCGTCGAGAGAAGAGGAACTTGGCGCGATTTTCAAATGTTGAAGGCGAAAACCTATACTTACGTTTGACGAGGGATTTCGCGATGAACATGATTAAAATCTGGCGAAAATAACAAAACAAGCTGCTGCTCTTTAGATCTTTTTTTATTAATTACTTGTAATGGGTATAAAAAATTCTGAATATTATGCATATTTCCAAGCATTTCTATTTTCCCCCTGAGATATAAAATTCATAAGCTTGAGTTTGAATTACTTCTTAAAATTATCGAATACCAAAATGTAAGCTTTGCATGCCAAAACTTTGGAGTAAAAGTGAAATTATTAAGAAAAATGGTGCCGTTTCATTTTCAATATTATTATTTTATGTTTATATTTATATCCATCCATCTATATATATATACATACATACACACACACACACACACACACACACACACATATATATATATATATATATATATATATATATATATATATATATATGTGTGTGTGTGTGTGTATACATAAACACTTTCACAATTTCATTTATATATATATATATATATATATATATATATATATATATTACAAACTATGGGATAACACTGGAATTTAAAAACTACGAAACAACAGATGGTCAAATTTTCAAAGAAAGTTCCTTTCTAATATCATTTATTTTAAAATGGTATTAGAAAGTTGCTTTATTTTGATATGAAAAAAATCCTAAATTAAAAAGTGTGAAAGTTTTGTTTGAGGAAATAAAGTCAAAAGAATCGGAATGAAATAAATACCAACTTACAGCATAGTTCCTTCTATCAAAAAAATATGCGTCGCTGTACGTAGAAAAATTTATTTGTTTATGAAAATAACAAAAGACAGTCAACAATTATAAATATCATGAGCATTAGTTCGAGAGATCAGAACATAGGATTTCACTAAACCTCCAGAGCCGTCGAGTTGATCTACATTAAATATATTCCTTCCAGTAGCTCACGAGAAAACTTCAGAATACTCCCCAGTGAGCAATGTACTCAGGTATACCACTATGTCATATATGGATGGGTGCATTGACACTTGGGATCTAAAATGTCCTTCCCCCTATAGGGATTTTGTTGATTGTGGAAAAGGACTCGTAATTTGAGAATCTACTAAAGAAACTTAAAATTGGGAGGTAAAGTTAATAATAATCAAACCATTTTTAAAAATATAAACTTGAAGCCCTTAAATCAAAAAGGAATAATTAATCACAAAATGTTCTTCTGTTTTCAGCTTTAGCAAGCTCATATTATCATACCGCTATTTCACCCCCGTATGATACGTAAACGAAAGAAGAGACTACTCGATGACTTAAATAAGTTGTCTTGCTGATAAAATTACCAAGCATTTCCAGATTTTGTTTCGAAGCAGCATGCAAAGCAAAAAGCATGTGTTAAGAAAAAAAAAAGTGGGCGTTGAACGTTGATAAACGATTTAATGTATGTAAGACTGTTTTATTTTGCAAATTACAACCTCCTAAACTAAGCATCTGTATTTGGTGATACTCCCGTCAGGTGTTCGCTAGCTCTTTCTTTTTGTTGGGTAGATGACACTCCTCCTGAGTCGATTATTCTATGAAATTAAAAAGAAAATGGAAAAAGAGAGGGAGGGGAGGGGAATTTATTAGCTTTACGAACCAGTCGATCCGGGAAGGATACTTTACTTTTTGGACCATGGACAGAATTGTTTGCAATGAAATATGTATATATAAACAGTGGTCGATTTCTAGAAACAGAGGTGCCGAACTGTAATCTTCCGGGTGTGTGGGGGGGAAGGGGGGATGGATATATATATATATATATATATATATATATATATATATATATATATATATATATATATATATATATATATGTGTGTGTGTGTGTGTGTGTGTGTGTGTGTGTGTGTGTGTGTGTGTATAAAAGCTAGGCCCACTCACTAACAACAGAGTAATGTGATTAAATAAATGTTTTTAACTATCGTAATTTTTTTTTCATAAAGAGAGGTACCAGAACGTCGTTCTGGCGCGTTCCGCCTCAAATCGAGCCCTGTATATAGATATATAGATATATAAAAGCAATATTTTTTTCTGTTGAAGGTCGGATTAAATGATTCCTAAATATATCATTGCTAAGGGCCTTATGAACTTCTGTATTAGTATTTCTTCAGAGAAGAAAAAAACCGTTTTCTTTAAAATGAGTTTAAAGAATTGGTGTCGGCTGCCAGTGTTTCTATTTACTATTTCTCGACTGCTCAATCTTTGATGATAACAAGTGGAGCAGTTACATGCGTTGAAAACCGATCATTTTACGATCTTCTATCTGTTCTACATGTAAACACACATTTGGACAACATTTGAAGATATCACGCATCCACGCTTGCCAGTCAAAGCATTCAAGCTTTCAACTCCTTGAGAGATTCTGGACGCCTCAAGCTAGATCGCCTTCTACTCCCAGAGCTATTAACATGAAACTTGAAGCAAAAACAAAATATGAAGTTCGTTTGGTAAAGCAATAAATGTATATCTGCTTAAAATTTCAAACTTATAAGAGAATAATTTTTTGGTATAATATACTGTAAAAAAAACAAAAAAAAACTAATAGTAAGTTAAGAACGTGGTTAAGAGCTGTTGTAGAGAATTAATCGTCCCTCAAACATCATTAACTACTAACTCTGTAGCAGCAGATGTACACTTGTTTCTACAAGTCGGGAAATAAACACCTGTACTGCTGTGGAACAGGTTCGCAGGCAGTTGATAGTTGATGACTGTTTTCTTGGGGTACCATCCCCATGCACTGGAGTAGAGGGGTCGATTAGTCGCACCGCAGCCGAATATTTCTTTCGGGAGAGAATTTACACAGGCGGCATGCGGTTATCTTATTTTCCTTTTGTCGAGAATAGAACTCTGATTTAAGCGGCCTTTCAACAAAAGAGAAGGGGTTGGAAACAAATTTCGCCTGAAAAGGCTAGTTGTTCCTCTTTTATGTTAAAGAAGAGGGATTTGGTTTTAATTCAGTGCACACTAATGGAATTTTTTTCAAGAGCTGGAGCTAAACGGTTCTTACGTTTTACTGTGTTGTTGATTTTAAGTACAAAAGAAAATTTTACGTATATGTACTTAGCCTTCCATAAATATTAATTGCAATTGTAAGTATGTATGAATATCGTCGGAAAAAATAGAGAGTCTTTCTGAAAACTCCTTGAATTTTATAATTACCCACTATGGCTAATTAAAATTATTTCTATTTATTTAACTAGAATAGGGAAAATACCAGATTAACATTCCAAAATAATTCAAATTATGATGTTCCCAAGTATAATTTGTCACTTAGCAATACGCGATTGAATAGATAACGCGTTAGAAAAAAAATTGTTAATAGTACTTTCTAAATAAAATAATCTAAACAATCTACTTCACTGTTGTTTCTGCTTGATTATACATATAATTATTCGTTTAGTGCTAAGATCAGAACTTTTGGTTAAGATCTGTTAGCATACAACTTTACATCTCTAGTTATCTGAATTTCGTTCTTCCTTCAACTTTAGATATTAATATTCTTTCAAAAGAAAGTGCTGTGATTTGCACCTTACTTTTGAAGCAACTACATTATATTCTTCTTGAGACGTTCTTTTTTATTATTCTTTTTTATTTATTCATTTTTTCGGGGGGAGGAGGGGGGTTGTTAATATTGAAAATGGATAAAGGTTTGATCCAGAGTTTTTCGCTTAAATTTTTTGCACACACATTATATATATATATATATATATATATATATATATATATATATATATATATATATATATATATATATATATTTATATATATATATATATATATATATATTATATATATATATATATATATATATATATATATATATATATATATATTATATATATATATATATATATATATATATATATATATTTATATATATATATATATATATATATATATATATATATAAATATATATATATATATATAAATATATATATATATATATATATATATATATATATATATTTATATATATATATATTTATATATATATATATATTTATATATATATATATTTATATATATATATATTTATATATATATATATATATAAATATATATATATATATATATATATATATATATATATATATTTATATATATATATATTTATATATATATATATTTATATATATATATATTTATATATATATATTTATATATATATATATTTATATATATATATTTATATATATATATTTATATATATATATATATATATATATATATATATATATATATATATATATATATAGTGGATGGAGATGCTCGTGTTAAAATACACATGAACTTTCCCCATAAGATAAACATCTATCATCTTAAAACAGAATATTAGTTTTTATGATAATAAAAACAGAAATGTATTCAGTCTACAGATAACAGTGATAAAATCTGTTAGATAAAGTGAAATATCTCACGTTAAATATCTCTTAAAACTAGCAAGGCTTGACTGATAAATAGGGACAATCTGCTCTAATGGGATTAAAACACAATATCTTTTACCAAGTGAATTCTTTAGCATTTTTCTCTCATTTATTTTCATATAGAACATTTATCCATAAATAAAAGGAGTAAACTATGCACGCTGTTTCAGTGTCATATAATTAAGTGCTCACAAACGACTAGTATTCAGCAAAAAGGAAAATATGTAGATATGAATTCAGGTTGCCGTAAAATTTAAATAGCTTGTGTGATACAAAGGGAATGAAATGATATAAATACGAAATTAAAGAGCATTTCTACGAATCTATTATTTGTGGTAGAATAATTTATCTCAATGATTTCTTTGTGATATTCGTAGAACAACAACAACAACAGCAGCAAAAAAGACAGCTAAAATAAAAACAGATCTGACTTTGAAAAAGGCTACATAAGTGCACATAATTAATGCCCTAAGCTTTAGATCGCAACAATAGAGGGAACTAAAGTGGAAGAAAATGGTACAAGGACAAACTTTGACTCGATATTCCGATACAGTGGCAAACCCGGGTTAGAAACAAAATGAAACCAGATCATGAAAGTTCTGCTTTAATTTTTATATTCGTTGGAGATTGTAAACTAACAGTCTGCTATCAAAATTCCACAAGTACCTAAAGTTTGTAGAGGGGATACGATAAATTGGTTCTGAAAGTATTTTTCTTAATTAGTAACCTAAAGATAAATGTCTGATGCAATTCATTGCTTTAAAATGTTTTAAATAAACTTAACAATGCGCCAAGAAACAAGAAAACGTCATTTGTGTTTTTAAAAGCAGCATTAAAAGTTATTCACTGAGGACACTTGAGACGAAAATTTGAAGATGAAATTTTTAAAAATATTATCCCAAAATATTAGTAAGTTAATGTAACACCGATTTCAACTTCCATTACGGTTGCTCGCAGAACCCTAAGGGTTAGTGAGAGGAAAGTTAGAGTGCTGCTTATGATAGGACTTTCTATAGCCAAAATCATTACTTGGAAGACGGACTTACTAAAGTTTCAATATATTTCATTAATATTTTTTTGCTAATAAGTCTTCAGTTAAAATCACTTTCCTTAGCCAGTCTCCCAGCCCAATTTTTTTTTCCTCCTAATTCCTATTCTTTGTCAGAACATGGTTTGAAGACGATAATCAGCTTTTTCAAATTTAAAAGAATGACTTAGTGTAGGAATGAATTATTTATGGGAGAAAGTGGTGAACGAAACGTAACGTTTTCCCCATTGATCAGTGGAGACCAGGCTTGGTTTACGAAGATCATTCTAGCTGTATTGATTCGGTACGAGGGCAAACCATGTCAACAAAGAAAATAGAAAACATTTTAGAACAAAGGGGATTTAGAGCAAAGTGGGGGAATTTGTTAAAGTAACTTTAACCGTGGCGGGAGGGATTCTAATTAATGATAGGGTGTTAAGAGATGAAAAATCCTAGAAGAAACTTAGTAATCCAGGAATAATTTGATATATTTCTATACCTACATATTATTTTTTCATAGCTGTTCTCCCCTGTCAGGTAGTAATAAACTATAATTTATTATTTTAAGTTGCAGTCCTAATTTCATTCCACTAAACCTGAAGTACTGCAAGTTAGTTTAAAGAGACTGTTTTGTACTGAACACAGAAATAACTACTGTCACGAAATAAAAATTTCATAATTATTGAACACAATATGCTTACACACATGAAAAAATAAAAATAAAAAACAGATTTTAGGGATGTATTTAGTAGTAGATTTTTATTTATTTAATATATATATATATATATATATATATATATATATATATATATATATATTTATTTATTTATTTATTTTCCCTCGTGCGCGCACGGTGGAAGCCGAGCAGAATTGCTTTTTAGTAGTAGAGTGCCTTAGTCTTGTAGACTTAAACTCCTGTCGAAAGATGTTTATTTCAAAGTACATGTGCTCAGTAGTAAAAGTTATTAAGTTACGTTATATATAAAGTTAAGTGTGGTTTGGAGCTCTACGGTCAACTTTTTGCTACACGAGGGTTAATTAGACCGGGACCTACAGTTTAAAGCCGACTCCAAACGGCCATGCCAATAGGGGGACTCGAACCCACAGGATCTGAACCGAATGCCAGCGTTCTAGCCATTCGGCCATCACGTGGCATATTAAGTTAAGGGTGTGCATTAAATTAAAAATTAAGTTTAATTCCTTCTAAAAATTTTAATTTTAAGAAGGATGAGAAAAATTTAAGAAATAAAATTAAATTAAAGATTAAAAGATAGAATTTAAAATTAAAGTTAATGAGATATAAGTTAAAATTAAATATTAAGATATGAAAAAAATGGCCCTCAGCAAACAAGATGGAAAGTTTGCAATTAGAAAAAGAAAAAAAAAGGCCCTGTGCAGGGTCATACAATACGTAGTGAGATGATTGTAGAGTTCCACAGGTGATGCGGTGGGAGGGATCTTAACATAACTTAAGTTCGATTCAAAATGAATAATTCAAAATTTCAGAGGCACAACTATCTTTCCACATCCATACACAGTACGAGCATGAGGTTTAACATTTCCCATTTAAATCAGTAATTCTTGTAATCGGGGAATAACCAGGTTGTGTAACGATTTTGAATCGCTAATTGCACAGAAATTATAAACTGGTTAGTTATACCAAACATCATACTGTACTTCAACGTTAGAGTATATGTATTTATATACTTATATATATAAAGAAAGGAACAAAACTATGAATTAAAATTGCAATGATATATAATCTTACAAAAATAAAAACTTTAAGGACTATATTTTAATATAAATACTCCTACAATAAAGTGCAAAAGGCTTTACTTTCTTTTGAGAGATGATAAATATAAAAGTTAAAACTGAAATCTAACACATGAAGGAAAACCAAATTCAAAAAGCTAATGAACGAAGTTTTATGATAACATCTCTTTTTCAACAGTGAAAAGATTACCGTTAAACGAAGGATTGTTTCTGAAAGATCTTCCACATATTCTGATCTTTTAGAAAGAATCTTTTGTTGAATGATAATGTCAGAATTGATAATGCTGAAAAAAAGATGTTATCATTTAACTTTATATCATTAGTTTTCTGAATGTGGTTTTTCCTTATGTGTTAGATTTCAGTTTTACCTTTTATAAGTATCTCGTAAAAATATAACCAAAGAAAGTGGAGTTTTGAGGGAAGGGGTGTGTAAAAATTCAGTACAAACATAAAACTTTTGTATACATTTATCGTGATAATCATCTTTAAAAATATCATCATTGACCTACTTTATGACACATGAAACTGCAATAAAGTTTTTTTTTTTTTTTTTTTTTTTTTTTTAAACCCCATAGACGTAACTTTAGTAGAAAGAAATCAGCAATTAAGGTAGTATTAACACCTCATTTAAGACTAGTGTACTTATGCCATGTATGAGGGAAAACCCCCAACATATACAAAAACGATATGCTGATATTTTCTCTGTTAAAATGGCCACGCTTGCGAACGCTTCATATATCGTGTTACACGAAAAAGTGCATAAGATATAAACGACTATCCGTTTAATAATACTGAAATTTAAAACACTGATACCAAAATCAGAAATTCCAGAGTACATTTTAACCTTATCAGCGAGACAATAAAATTATTTTTCTGATAACATTAACTCAGTATCAAGCATTTCAAACTACAGCTCCAACTTTTTGATGTAAACTATTATTGAGTGAAATTATCTGATAAATTATGCGCAGAATATGCTTGTCTTGAATATCTATTGTTCAACCCAGATAATGATCTTCTAATGAGTATAAACAAGAATAAAACAATATGCAGTTGCAAAAATGATTGTTTTCCCCAATACATGTCACAGAAGTTTTCAGGGCGTTGAAATGCAATTTAATTTTGGATATTTCTTGATATCAAAGTATTGCTTCATCAGGAAATACTCAGCAAAAACAAAAATGCGATGTCATGATATTTTTTCCTTATTGGCTTTAGATTTCGTTTTTGTGTATTCTATTCACATTAGATAGAAAATAGTAGAATTTATTTTCCATAGTAAATATGCTTAAAAACTGAGTTTAGAGTTGAAATGTTCTTTTTCATACCTATAAAATTTCTGACAAAGTAACTTTATGATGTCATTTATATGAACATATATAAAGCATACACTGCGAGGAAAAGGTATACATTTGATGTTGTTTCTTCATTTTTAGTAGTTTAAACATTCCCATTATTGTAATTTTTGAAAATAGGTTGCGTGAACAGGATTTAAACTTTTGCGTGAACATTTATGAGTTACTGAACTATTTTTAGCTACTGAATCTCAGGTTATTTTCATTGAAGCATTGTTTATCAAGTGTTCGATAATAAAGCTGCTTTACATTTGAGAGAAAATTCAGAGATCTTTTATTATTTTGTGGCCAAGAGAATCGGAAATCTGTCATCGAAAACGATTTATCTGGAACGAATTCACTGAAAAGAACTGCACATAAAAAATATTTAAAAAAATTATAGCATTTTAAAAGAAAAACAAATTTATAGAAAATAATACTATTCATTTTAGCTGAAAATATTCTTATGGACCAGGAAAAAAAAAATTGTTAATTAACCAACAGTTCAGAGAACAGATGAAAACATTTATGGCAATATTAAGTAATGATGTTTTAAATGAAAATGAAGTGGTAAAAATCACTCATCATTCCGAGAACAATAGGACAATTTGGAGGAAATGCGTCCAAGGAATGCGTCCAAAAAGGAATGTGTCCAAACATAGGGGAAGAAATTAGTCTGAAAGGAATTTTAATTGTGCAGCTCTAAACCTTTTATTAGACATTTTTTAGCTTTTTCCTCAATTTTTTTAAAAAAATTATTTATTTATTTTAATTTTTTTAAATTATTTATTTATTTATTTATTTATTTATTTTAAATTATTTTTTTTTATTTTTTCTTCTTTTTTTTAAAAAAAAAAGGGTGTTGCTTTCTTCCAAAAGTCGGACCATACATTTACCATAATCTTGAAACAGCAGTATTCTGTTTCTCAGTACTTCATTAAATTGCAGCGAATCAAGCACACACAGTAAAAAATTCCATTTTTTAAAAAAATTATCTTACAACCTGCTTGCATATAACACAAATTCTGAGTAATTTTTCGGACTCTTGAATTCTAATTTCAAATACTTATTGTCGCATAAATATACGGTTTGTTTTTGCGTGGCCCTTTTCATGGCGACTTTTCCACAAATGTCTATGTCCCCACGCAGATCATTCGCTCGCTGCGTTTCTAAGCTAAAATACATTCAAATCCAAATCTGCTAGGAGGATCTTCGAAACTTTTAAGAATAGGTCTGCCATTGAAAAAACGCCATGAGAGTATCAAAAGTTTTAGCGTTAACATGAAAGCAGTAGATTTGAAACTTATTGTTGATCAGTATTATTTTACTGGGGAATTAGTGTTTTTTTTTTTTTTGTAAATTTTCCTCGATTATTTGTCCTTACAAATAAATATTTTATAATGCTCAAGCATAAGTTGTCAGGCCTTGATTTTCCATTAAGCCCGGGCCTAAGGGTCCCCCAAATTTTTATTTTAAAAGAAATATTTCCGATTCATTTTTTTTTATCTTTTTTAATAGCAATTTTTTATATATCCTTTCAAATTTCATTGATTGGTTCATCATATGTGTAGTTATATGTATAGTTCATCATATGTATGTTATAGTGAATATAAGGGATTAATAAGTTTTTCTGGTTGCATTGTAATGTTGTTTTAATGATGAAGTTAATATGTTGTATTGCTTTTTGTTATTTGGTAATGTTCTAGGCTTCTACGCTTCAAATAGCCAGTTCTTGGTAAAATGGAACTTTCACAATGATTCATGATTATTTTTTTGTGTGTGTCAAAAAAAAAAAAAAACCGATCATGAAAATTTACGCCCGCAAATTTAGAAATTTTACGCCCACATCAGTGTTAGGGGGGTCCCTATCCCGACTTGTGCCTATAGTCAAGAATTTTCGAAATCGGGCCCTGTAAGTTGTAACCCCTGAAACACACCCAGGAAGTTAAAATACTGATATGCACAACGATATCATTTATCTAACTGGATTCCTCAGATATCTCTGTTCTAACCCAGAAATGCAAATAACGTGAATGTTAAATTTTATTGCCCGAGAGGACCTGGGTGTTCAGTAGTTATAACGAACGCGCGCGACCCGGAAAAGATAAATTTGCGCGTCAGAATCGTTAGCGGCAAGCATTCCTTCCCCCCTATCATCTTTTAATAAGGAATTGGGACAAGAGAGTGAGAGAGAGAGGAGTGTGAACAACAAAAGGGACATTCTTTAATAATTGGAATATCCCTCCTACCAGACACTGTGGAAACAGAGAATTTCGAGGAACGATACCTTAGGGCATGTACCGTCAGGAAAAAATTGCGGGTCCCTTGTTAAAATCATTAGGACTTCCTGCAGCTGCCACGTCCCTGGCCAAAAGTTAATTGGCAAATGAAATGATTGGAATGTATTTTTCTAGCGTAACGCTAAGTTTGAAAGCTAGGGAAAGATTACATAAAATTTACGCATTAATGTATTTATAAAATCAAAATGAATCTTCAAAGTATATTAAAGTTTTGGGTAAAAGAACGTGAGTAACTGGCAAAATGTTTAAGGGGATCATCACCTTTTGTTTATGAAGCAAAAAGTGAGTGTATTTTCTTAAAATTTCAAATTTATACTGATACACTGTGCGCAGTCTTACAACAACACTAATTAAGTTTCAGTATTAATTTTTGCATTTTTTGGAAGCTAAAACTATACCTATTTAAATTTTCTATTATTTCTATACCTATTATTTCTATTATTTCGATACCTATTATTTCTATTATTTCTATACCTATTTAAATTTTAAAACATCCAAAAATATTTACTCCGGGGCAATCAGATTTAAAAAAATTGAAAAAGCCCATTAAAATTACAAGTCAAATGTTATAAATTCATAGTAAAATAATTTTTTTTAACAAACAATTAGGTGTATATTTTTGGTAGCATCATTATACACCTATCCTGAAAATATGAAAGCAATATCTACAGTAGTTTCCTTTATACAGTGCGTGCAAGCATGAAAATGATCATTTCGAGAAAATGGCTTCTAAAGTTCCCACACTGGTAATGTTTCCGTTGGAACTGCTTCTTTCATGTCATAGTTTTTAATATTCTAGTAGAAATATTTTAACGCGGTTTGTTTTAAATGATTCAGAAATGTTCAAATATTCTAAAAATCCAAAAAAGTAAAATTCGATTTTTTGAAGGTTTAAAGGTGATGAGTGCACAGAATAGAAGAAAATTCTGGGTTTTCATTAGCCTGACTGAGCGAAATCAATTTTTAAAAATATTAAATTTCGATACCTATCACAGTTAATGAACACTATTTTCTTGTTAATAAATCTCGTTAATTTGAAAATTTCCATTTAAAATTTGGTAGGCTAACAAATACAATACATGTACACTCTGATTATATATATTTATATAATCTGTGTGTGTTTATGAGTTGCTAACACAGAACATCAAAAATATATAGGCCCAAACTGAAAATCTTCTTCTCATTCTCATTTTATTTCAGAAATTTATTTTTATTAACAGCAATTTATCAATTACTGAAGTCCTTTAAAATAGGGTGTACGTCTCTTTGGCTTTAGAAATCAACATTTTTCAACGTTCAGTTGCAATTTAATGTGAAAAATATAAAAAAATACTCATGCAGTGATTTTGTGCATGAAAATACAGCTATATTTGATTCATGATAGTTACTGATAACTCTTCTTGAAATATTATTGTTAATGGGTTTTGCTCTTAGTTTTGATATAAAATTTTAAGCATAAACGTGAAAAAAACATCGTATAAGCGGTCTGTTGTCAGTGCCATATGCATTTATGTGTTTACGGTCTATAACTATTATAGAAAGATGTGAATGTGATTATTGTACTTATGCTATTAAATCTGTGGGTCATATTAGCAAAATTGTGCACAATATCGGCACTGTCACCTGCAAAATTAGAATGTGATAAATATTATGAGAAAAATTTATGATTATATGTCAGTTATAATATCTATAGAAAAGCAGGGTAGGGAGAAAAAAATTGAAACTATACATTAGTGATCTTTTTAAACATCAATGTTTCTTGTAAAATATTTGCCATTCAAAATTTTAGTTTTGGGTGAAGTAAATGTATCAGAAATTTAAAAATATGATGAAATAACAAATTTTTGAATATTAAACCTTTCACACAGATTTCTTTCCTTTCATTTTTAGAGGATCATATTTTTTTCTTCTCATTGGTAATTACGTAGCATTAAAGATGATTGTAGCAGACGCCAACCAGACTACAACTAACAAACCACCACACCAAAAAGTAACCACTTTAGGGAAGTAAAAAACCATCTGACGAAAAATTATTTTTCAGAACCAGTTTTTGTTCCGCAGAGCAGAATTTGCGGCTTCCATCCTTCATAACACAGTCTGTTATTCAGGGGAAAAAAAGAAGAAAAATATTATATAATACTTTTCATATCCGACAACAGTAAATATATTATTTTTCTTAGCATGAAATTGATTTTTCAGTAACGAATTTTCCTGTAAAGACCGTTTAGGGGGGGGGGGGGGAAAACTTGGTCAAACATTTTTCCATTGAAAATTATATGCAGAAGTGTCTGCAATAGCCAGAATTATCAACGTCCTTACTATAATATAACTTTACTGTTTCCAAGCTACTTCTCAAAAATATAGCTGAAAAACAATTGCATGGAAAACTGCAAAAATGACTCTAAAATAAACAGTTCTTTAATTGATCATAACAGAAGAAAGCTTTTGCGGTCAGGGGGCATTGCAAACTGCAACAACAACAGCAGAAGAAAGCTTCCGAAACTA
Source organism: Dolomedes plantarius (assembly GCA_907164885.2). NCBI lineage: Eukaryota > Metazoa > Arthropoda > Arachnida > Araneae > Dolomedidae > Dolomedes > Dolomedes plantarius. Next base: position 116,883,149 of record OU015494.1, read on the forward strand.
TAAAGGGACTTTATAATTCTGTCCTCAATCATTTTATGAATGCAAAAAACTACATATTTTAATTCACAAATATTCTTGAAAACGGAAATGTATAAGCATTTACAATCGTTATATCTGTGGCGTTATGGCAGATGCTGATATGTCAGAAAAATTCAATTTTATGTTTTAAGTTGATATGTCTTACAATTGGTTCTTTAACGTGGCAAAAGCTGATAGTGGAATTATGAAATACGTAGTACTAAGTTATTCATATTGCCAAATGCTGTTATGTATAAAAGAGGTAACATTTGGTCCCAAACTGAAAATTTTCATTGAAGACCAGCCATATGCTTGAGGTTGAATATGAGAATTAACTAAAGAATATTTGGATTGAAAAATTTAATTGAACGATTTTATATTTCACAACAAAATTTATTTTTTAATTTTCCGAAAACATAAAAAAATGACAAATCAACATCTGCCATAATGCCACAGATATATAAATTAATGAATCTTTATAAGTATGATTCCATACCAGCAATTTCGATTTTTCTGGACATACGTTTGTAAATAACAATACATGTGTGTACTGCAAAAACAATTTTGAGTCTAAGATTCTAGTCTATATTTGAATATTCAATCTTTTTAGACAGTAGTTTTCCAAAAGCTATTATTTTGGCTAATAACTTGTAAATTATTGTTTACAAATATTTTTTATGTCACTAATTTCGTAGTTAAATCACCCTAAGAAGTGATTGTAGCATGGTGAATATTTCTTCAAAAGCCTTTTTATGAAATATACATCATATAAGTGAAAAACATGTGCAACATTACTTTTCTGGCAGCCCTAAATTTAAGGATAATTCTTGTATTACACAATTTTTGATTTATTTCCTACGTGCAGAAAAAAATTACACACTTCACCAGATTTGATCATTTGAAGGAGTTCATTTGAAAATGTTATACACTAATTTGAGTACAATCGAGTTAAAAACAGTGGTTAGAATAATTTCATAATTAAGTAAGTAAATTACAGTTTTAAATACAAATATGCTCTATACATACGAAATGAGAATTAGACTGAGATATGTTGTGTGCATTTCATGAATTATAATCAGAAACGTGCACCCTTAAAATCAAGTTTTTACTAATGAATCCTCGGTTCTGTCTCAAGTTTAATTGAGACTGTAATTAAAAGGCAAATTATAATTGAAAAATTAGGATGTAAGAGGAAACACAACGATTAAAATTCATAATTGCTGCCCCTCATAATGACCTTACTATAATCTCTCTTTGAATATCTCTTAGGTTTCTGAGGCAATTACTGGAATGAGATTGAGAAAAAATGATGAGAATATGTTTTAAACAAGTTAATTTTCTATTTTAGAAGTTATTTCCTGTCTGAAAAGTTCAGAAAGAATTACGAATTTAGTTCAAAGTAATAACGTTAATTCACATCAAGCTAGTTATGTAAAATGCATGGTTTTGAAGTAGCAATTAACTCATTTTTGGAAATTTGCAGGAAAATGCTGAGATAGCGTAAATACTGGTATTAGAACTTACTCATGGTAAATTATTATTATTATTATAAGAATTACTTATCAAAGGGTATATAAAGCTCAACGGATATAAATTCCTCGTGCGTGAAATCTCTTTATCGTGATTAATATCGAATTCTTAAGTAATTCGCGCCAGAATCTCATTTCTTAGCACAGCTCTTGTGTTCAAATACAAGGCAAGTTCAAAATTCAAGGTAATGAGATGGCAATCGAGCTGTCTCTAGAGAACTTTGTGGATTCAGCTGGTAGTTCGGAATCGTGCCCAGAGTCTTATTACTTTAAGGACAAGTGCATTCTTTTGCGACATGCTTGTTTTTGAATTGAAGCTAGGGAATTTTCGCATTCTTTCTGGGGAATTTTTCGGAAATGCGTTGTACAAGAAAGACGTCTTTTCATAGGTTTTTGAATGATATGATCTTTTACTAAAATTGTATTTGCGACATTAATTTAAGATGAATTAAATTTAGGATAATATATTTATGCAAAGAATCTTGAAATCCGTACGAAGTTATTCTCTAAATGTTACCATATCTAGGTCAAGTGAGTAACAAAAGTTGATGGTTGGTTGGTTTAGTGCGTTACAGCCATCTTTTGCAACACGTAGGTTAAAAGTAACCCGAGTTGAAAATATAAGTAAATTACTTAAAATTTAGGATAAAAAAAAACAATTATCGTATGCATGCAACTTATTACATTTTGCTGTGAGACAGAAATTAAGCATATTTTCTCTTGATCACATTACAGATCAAAATATGTATAAATATTTTTATATGTTTATAGATTTTTGTTGATGTATTCATTTCTTTGAGTTCTCTGTATCAGTAAACGTAATATTCTACGTATTTTAAAATCTGGATTTTAAAAAAATGTTCCGCGAAG